>JAZHYW010045462.1:0-42019 GCA_037355805.1 Ixodes ricinus | reverse complement strand
TATTACTATTATTAATTGGTCTTGATCCTTTACATTCCCATGTTTCCTTTGAGGCTACCCATTTGTCAAACTGAAGGTTGTTGAGTGACCGCGTCTCCCTGAAGCAGGAAAGTGACTTAATTTACGCTGCCCCTGCGCATTTTCTTTTCTTCTTCTTTGACGGAGGTTTATTGCCGGGTTGCGCGTCAAAAGATCCCCAGGTGGTCGAAATTAGTCCTTAGTTCTCTGCCGTAGGCGTGCCAGATGTCCTTCGTTGCTTTGGCACGTAAAAAACTTCAAATTTGACTGCTGGCCCTGCACGTCGCTAAATTTTTATAAACAGGCATTCTTCCGCGCTATGGCGGGCAGCTGACTCGGCAAATTAGCTCAGCGGTGAACGCTGGACCCAGGTTAGCCCACCGGTTCGGGCTTCCGGACCACGCGGAACCGTGACTGCGCAACCCCCCTCCTTAAAATTACCCCCAAATTTCCAGTGGGCTTGTCCAACACCGCGCGGGTGCAGGTGGATTATTAGCGCAGCTTGCAACGGTGCACAGCTGCCGTTCTTTGCTACTGACTTTCGTCCAACGGTCTCCGGATAATACGCGTTCTTTTTCTTTTTTTTAGTTAAGGGCAGCGAATAGGCTGGAGAGTGTCACGAGCAACCCACTGCACCAGGAAAAGCGCTAAGCGATGATGCAGCATCCAAAGCAGCATTTACAAACATAAAAGTAAAACAAAAAAATGTAGCAGTTTTTTTGTGTGTGTTTGGGGGGGGGGCTTAATTTGGGATTGTTTTATACTGGTTTATGCGCAAACGCAAAGTGACGAAGTATGACTTACTGGGGGACCGTTGTGCGTTGGGTTAGTGGTGCGCTGCCTTCTTTGTTCACGTGGATCCGCTCCTCGGAGCTGGCTTGTCTCGAGTGCCCGACCGTAGTCTCGTGTGTGACGCGGAGGATCTCAGTGCTTCCCCGAAGTCCGGCAGCGCAGGAACTTGGGGTAGCCTTCTTCCGCCGGATTGAGCCGCCCGTCCGCGCGACGACAGGAGTGTTTCCCGTGCGCCTTTGCCAGCCCCGTTTGCCTGCGTGTGTGTCTGCGTGCGCCGTGGTGTTCACGCCGAGCGAGCGGTCCCAAAATGCGGCGATGGCCCTCTCTTCGGTCCATGTACGGATCGACCCTCGGCTTGTTCGAGGACCAGGTAAACGATCCAACGCATACACCTTTGCAGCCTTTAGAAATCCACAGCCCAGCGCACGCGTGTTCGTGGCTTCGGAACGCGAGCAAAGCACGCGCCAAAGCACGCGTCAGCGTGTTCTTTGAGCAACTTTCTTCTGGCACCACCGAATTTGATTCTGTTTTTAGACAAGAAGTGGAATGGTCCGCCTAGCACCGTGCAATTTACGTGGCCAGTGAAGTCTGTGACGTGAATCGGCACTTTTCCGTAGGCTGTTTTTTTTTTCTTCGTTTCTGTTTGTGCACTTGCTTTTGCTTTGTTGGGAGGTGTGTCTGAACTTTCAAGGCAACATCTTGATGCGAACAAGCGGGACCGGGAGCGTCGGCGCTTGGACTTCGAACGGCGTTCTGATAAAGACGTACCCGTCGGATATAACTAGGGTTCGGTGTTTTCGGTTTTTATTTTTTCAAAATTCGGCGTACTTTTTTCGGTGTTTATTTTAAAATTCAATTTTCGGTTTTTTTTCGGTGTATATTTATTCCCAAAAAGGTTTACCGTTTTTTTTTTGGTGAATATGAAAGAAAAACCATCGGACACCGGACCAGATGATCCTTGTAGCTGTGATATTTGTGATCACTCAAAGAATAACGGCACATATACATACGTCGTCTTCGCTACAACGTCCGTCAGGACACACCTCAAAATCGCGGAATTCGCGGACATAATCTTCAGCGCACTTCTTTTCCTTCCCATTCTAACGACGAGACCGTCTGAGTTGGTGACAGTACACCACCCAGCGGAATGGCAAAAAAAAAAAAAATCCATTGTAATTATGTTCACAATCACATGGATGTTTGAGAGATGGTGTTAAGAAAGGTATTAACGGTTTTCCTCGATGTCGTCTGAAGTGCATGAAACGAAAAACCTTATACTAGCCCACATCCAAACTTTTTTTTAGGACCGGGAACTTGACACACTAAGCCCGATCACAGAAAGGACACAGATGTCCCGCGAAGGCCAATCCAAGACCTCCTTTGTTGCATGTTGAACCTTGGAAGAGAGCAATCACGAAGACGTCACACAATGTCGAACCTTGCAAAGCCCTCTCTCTCTCTCTCTCTCCTCCCCTCCCCCAATCTCGACGCGGCCCTAAAAACTGACCTTTTTCGGTTAAAACCGAATTTTAGAAAACGGATTAGACATACTTTTATCGGTTTTATCGGTTTAAACCGAACACGCCGATCCTACAAACTGACCTTTTTCGGTTAAAACCGAATTTCCGAAAATGGATTCGGCGTACTTTTATCGGTTTTTATCGGCTTGAACGAAACTCCGAACCCTGAGGATATACATGGGTAGCGCATCCGGAATATAGTACGAACATTCCAGGGCACTCAGCCACCCGCAAAAAAGGTCGAGGCGTGTTTCTAGTTTGGTTGACAACATAAGGTGTTCTGCCGGTGATTAATGGAAAGGTTCTCATCACAATGCAAGTGGTATTCTTGCCAGGTGCTCTGCTCATGTGAAGATTATGCCATCTCTAATCATGCACCCTCTAGCTCACTTCTAATGTTTGAGGAGGGCAAGTGAACTCTCAGGAAGATGTACACCGCCATCCGTTGCCCAGACATCAGTGTCCTCGACTACAACCAATCACTTTAGTGCAAGTGAATGCTGAGAATGTGACAAACGGAGCATTAAAACATGGATGACTATAGAGCAAGTCTCATTTTATGTTCATGTGGGTACCATTAAAATGCGTCACTTCTGTGTTGTTGGACGGAGCCAATCTGATAAGAGCGGCGAAATCTGGAAACGTGCGACAAGAAAGTGGATTCATCGAGCAAGTTCCGCTGTGTTTTTCCCCCATGTGACCGGAAACAAATGTGTCGGTCGTTGAATTTTGATAATGGCCGTGAGCTCCGCTCTCGAGTTTGCTCCTCCTTTATCTTCTGGTATTTCAAGCTGTGATACTTCCTCCTTTTTGCGTCAGAAGTTATGATTTGGGGGCCTCGCTTCACTGTCACATCGTTAGTTGTAAAACTATCATGGATGGATAAAAACAATCTCGAGTTTATTCTGCAATGTTTTGCATGTGTTCTATCACTTTCTGGTAGTTTCATAATTTCTTAAAAATTCATGCTGCTTTTACATTATTTTTCTTATTTCTTTAATAAATTCATCTGTAGTTTCTTTTCTGCCTGATCCCTTTAATTGTTTCTTAGCGGTTTGAAAGAACATGCGTCAGGAAACTTTATGTTTTCATTTACGATATTAAAATTAGAATTTTTACAGTTTATGGTTCTTATTCTTCTTTTCATTAGTCTGGTGTCAGATTGGTATAGCTTGTTTTTTTAGGTTCTCAATTAGGAGGGAATTTATAATTAACTCTTTTTTAAATCACTGAGTGCAACGAACAACTAAAAAAATGTGAAAGACACTTCTTTTATTTTAAATAATAAAACAAAACAGCAAAAATGCCATTTCAAGGTGTTAACAAACATTTCTTAAAGCCTAGATACTTGCATTCTACATATTCTAAAGTATATGGATGCCAAATTTGGTTGTGATAGGACAATATTAATATCAGAAATGATTGCGCACAAACTGTGAGTCCTCAAAATTCCATAAAAGAAAAACATGTTTGAATGTTACATAGATGTGTAGCCAAGGCCGGCCCGAACAGCATCAAGCGCCCTGGGCGAGCTCTGACCGTGGCGCCTCCCCTCCCCCGCTCCTCCAATCGTGGTGCCCCCCCCCTCTTACGCCCCTCAGCGCCTCCCTTTCGGCCCCTCGCGCCTGCGCCCCTAAAGCCGTCCCTGTGTGTTGCTATACTCTTTCGCGGTGCGGAAAAATTATTTTGTTAATAAATTTCAGGGAGAAATTGAACTACAGAAGGATGCAATGGGAGGAGACAGACTAGGCCTACTTGTCAATGTAAATCTGGTGAGGACAGCGTCACAGCTTGGAGAACCACGCAGAAACGTGCTCAGATTCTATGCCGTTCTGGGCTGCACTGAGGGTCCTCGAATGCCTATTTTGAGCTAATTTGTGATCATAACTGGCACGTAATTATTTTTATCACATCAAATATAAAGATTCAAAAATGATTTAAAACGCTATAAAACCCAGAATAGCATATTTCTTGCAAAAATATTGCAGTTTTTTGACCCGCATCTCCCTTTAATACTGTTCTACAATGGTTGACATTTTCTAAGGCTGTTCTCACAAAACTTTACCTTTGTTTGTGTTACACGACCATCGTAAAATACCGGGGGATGTGCCTACCCCACTTTCACTGAAAACTGGGTTAATCTAGACATGGGCACTTGTTCGGTCAAGTCAGGCACTTAACATTTAATTTTCAGAATACCCAAGTTCAGGATATGTTAATAGTGGGCGCTTGAACGAAGTTGGCACTTCAGCAGTATTTTTACGGTTGCTGAATTTGCATCCTCTAAAAAAATCAATAACTAGCAAGGTATTAGTAGGGCTGAGTGCCGATGAAAAATTTTAACCCAATTAATCGGCACCTTTTAATCGATTAGTTAATCATCTAATTGGGGAAATAAATAAAATGCGCTCAGGATGAGGACAGAGGCAGAAACAAGTATGACACACGGAGTGCATTTTTACCTGTTTCTGCCTCTGTCCTCGTCACTGAGCACATTTTATTTATTTTCCTAGATGTGAACCAACTAGCCTGCCAAAAGGTGTTACTGGAGACTCATTGATTTTGTTCATTCCCATGCATAATAGTTTTGAAAAAAGTAACAATTACATATTTTGCTTCTGCTGAATATCATCATGTGATAAATAGTGGGGTGTGTAATTTTCAATTTTAAATGAACCTTGATGTGTAGTTGAAAATAGTCAAAAGACAGCCGTACCTACAAATTATTAATTCACTCGCAGAGGTAGAGAGGTTTTTTTATTGACATATTTTTCACACAAGTGTCAAGGTTCATTGATATTCTCCGGCAATATCAAACTATTTTGATTGTTGTTGATTGTTTGATCGTCTCTGCTGCGCTAAACGGACGCTTGCACGGCATTGAAGTGGTTAAAACACGTATAACCTTCTTCACTTGCTTGTAGTTACAAATCTCGCTAATAGATTTTACTTTAGGTCGAAATTTCACTTAAAGTTAGCCCTCATATAGGTGCACTTGTCTACGTCTGCGTGGTGAAAGCGTTAAATTTTTACTTTTTTTCTTCCAAATTTTGACAGATTAACGTGTTAGAGAAATTAGTTGCGATTAAAGCATTAATTGATTAATCGGTAGGTTAACCGATCAAGTGCCCAGTCCTTGTTATTAGTCAGTGCTTGATCCTGTCTTCCTTTTACCTCTGTCCTCAAGTAATTTCAGCTGTTTCTACCGTAAATTTACATTCACGATAAAAACAGATGGTCCTTTTCCTTAGAAAAAATTAGCAACAACCTTTATCTTGAAATTTCTATATTGCATAGAATGCGGGTATTCTATGGAAACTATAGAATGCAGACATTACAGGTCGTTTTGGAGGGTGAAGAATAACATATTGTTCATTGATTTCCATCACCGTCCTCTACAACTTCACTATGCATTAGGGAGCGTAGCACACGTGGTTACTGTAGGGAAGCCGAAGGGCATACTCCAGCGTAGGGTGCATACTTCTTAGCCGGTGCACAAAGAAAGTTGTCCAGCTGACGCAGAGATAGAACAATAGGCTTCAGACCAATAGGTTTTAGGTTTAGTTCCTTTTGGGGGGGATGTGGATGTTTTGGTTTTACTTCCAAGTAATTGCTCGTGTACAGGGCGTCCTCGACAAAAGTTTAGCGTTTGTTTAATCGCAAAAATATACTATGCATCTCCGAACACTCAGTCTTTGCCCAAATGCAGCACTAGCAATCCGGATCAGATGCCAAAGTTTCAGAAGAAACCATTACCTTATTAAAACGTTCTAAGTAGGGTTCCGTGTTTTCGGTATATACCGATAAAGACCGATAATTAACCCCTGGCGGGCTGCTGCTGCTTTGGTACACTGTGGCACTGTACATCTGTTCTGCTTTTTAAAAAGGTTGTTGTTAGCCATAAAGTGGCCCTGGTAGAGCAGTTGCTGATGGCAAAGCCTGACATTGTGCGTTGTTCCTTGCAGATGAGCGATGGGCGGCGAAGTCAGGTGGTTCTCCTGGATGAGCGTCGTCTGGACATCCTCATTCAGGTACTTCAGTTCTCAATCAATCAATCTGTTTTTGTTAGTCACAGATCTCGGATACAAATATAAATCCCTACATAAGACTATGTGGCTCGTGTCCTTCAGGAGCCAGTTTTGGTCTTCCTTGGTTACCTTTTATAGGCGGGCACTTGGGGCAGGTTGCAATTCGTGGTGACTTTTTTCTGCTGTGCAACCTGTCAGCACAATATCCCGAGACTTAACTATTGCCATTCCATGGGCTCTGGAGCTGATTTCTAAGGGGTATGTTTCACAGTTTCTAAATATTTTGAATAAGAGGTGTAGGGCATATCGTGAGACATTTAAATGCAGCCAATTAGTTCTTTTTGAAAGATGCCAACATTAACTAGGAAGCATGAAAAATTACTATTAACTTTAACTTCTGAAGAGCCAACCTTCAGCAGTAACGAGTACGACCAGACAAAGGACAAGTGCCTGCAGGCATCCTGGAAGAATTGCTAAAAGGAACCCAGAAGACAAAAGTATGCTTTGTGCTTTTTTCTTTGGTCATATACGTATAAACAATATACATTTGTGTGATGTTTTATCTGTTTATGATAATAAAACAAGTCCATTTCGCACTAGTAATTCATTGTATTGATTTATGGTGTCGTCATTGCAATCCCCCAATACCTCCGCCTTTTTCCCCTGCCGTGGTCTTTTATCCCTTCTGCTAGTTCATGTGATGGTACTGAAACATAAGTGTCTTGCAATGTTCCATGCAGTGTTCTAGTATTCAGTACACTAGTCTTGGAAGCTCATGGGGAGTCCAGTTTTTATAGGGCATTGTTGAGTGCTGGACCATGTTTTTTTATTTCTTTTCTTGTGCAGCCGAGGCTTTATGCCTGTGATCTCTTGGACATGGTTGCTTCTCATTTTAATCTCAAGGAGAAGAGTACTTTGGATTGGCCTTCCTCGATGAGACGTAAGTCTTTCTTCTGCAATACACGGCTGGTTGCTGCTTTCTCGTGAGCTTGGGGTTGTAAGCCGGTTTGGGGTTCCATTGTTCAGGGGTCATTACCACTGGTTGCAACTCGACAAGAGGGTCCTCGAGCACGACCTGCCAAAAAAGTCCTCTCAGGGAGTCCTGGTGCTGTACTTTCTGGTCAAGTAGGTGGCCTTTCTCCTTTCCAGGTTTACTTCACATTTTACCCCTGGTGTCCGTCAGAAGGGCCCAATAATGCAATGCAATGTTTACGAAAAAGGAAAGGTGAAATAAGGAAATGGGCAGAAAACCTCTTTGTCGAAATGTTGTGGTGAGATGTCCTTTTTTATGTTGTTCAAAATGATTTTAAAGGGGCCTGTGCCACCCCAGAAAATTATCAGTCTTTTTGCCCGAAGCACAGCCCAATTAATTTTTTTTTTGCTGAAATGTTGCACATTTGCTGACAAAAAAACAAAACTATAAGTTGAACCAAAACAAGTGGACCAATGCGGAGCTAGCACGCAACTTTTGAGACCCAGAGGTTCTTGGGTTGTGTTTTTAATGTGTATGGTGTTTCAGTGGTCATAAAAATGACATTGCATGAATTTTCCAATTTTTTTTATTAATGACGGTGCGTCTTGGATGGCTTATTGGTTCTCATATATTGCCAGTTTTGTGTTGTCATTGTGCAACTGAGGAAAGAGGGTAGAGGACGAAGGCCCCGTGCAGATTGTACTCGACCCATTTGCTTACCCAGTACACACTTCTTTACTTTCAGATACTATGTGGAGAGCATATCTCTTTTAAAAGACAGTGCCACGGTGGAGGCATTCTACCTACAGTGCAAGTCCCTCATTGCAAAGGCAAGTGTGCACCTTTGTGGACTCGCTAACACTGAGGTTCTTTGCAACAGCTTCGATGTCAACAATCTGTATTTTTCTCTGCCTTTCAGGGTTCATTAGAAGTCGATTCTGAAACTGTGTTTCAGCTCGCAGCTCTAGTCCTTCAAGCAACATATGGAAACTATGTAGAGTGAGTGCACAATGTTTTGCGTTATAATAATAGGTCTCGGAAACTTTTGTACTGTTTACCATCTTTCTGTCATGTACAGGCTAAGCTCATTACAACAGACCTGGTCACAACAGACATTTGGATATAACATACCGATTTGTGAAGTCCGTTTGGTTTTCCTCTCATGTACCATTGACTCAACTTCATATCTGCATACAACATACTCCTTTTACAACAGATCAAAATCTTGGTCAAAATTAAGGTCTGGTATAACGAGCTTAGACTGTAGTGGAATGTTCCCAATGCTTACGACTTGAAAAAGTCAAGTTTGATTGAAATTGACTTCAGGATAGTGTTTTCACACATTTCACTTTTCAGTTGTCATAGTTTTTTTCGCTCTCTGAACCTTATGGCTTAGCAGATAATATATAGGGTCACATTGCATAAGCTATGATCATTGATGTGGTACATAAATGTAATTAGAAGGTGCTATTTATTATATTGGTGCATTGCTTGGTTGTCACACTGCACCATTTTTTTTGGTCCCATGGCATCATTGCAAATTCATTTATTGGTTTATCTAAACCCATCTGTATTAAATTTTGATTATTTCATTTTACGTTTTAGTGACCAAACAACGAAAAACTATCTCAAGAAGCTTCCCGTCCTCCCCACAAGCACACTCAAAGAACATCCGTCCATTTCTTTCTGGTGAGGCTACCGTTAGTGTAGTGTTGTAACAGCTGCCAGATTTCCAGCTTGTTGTATCTTTGCTTTCTTTTTAGTGAAGGCAAAGTGATTGAGCAGTACCAGGAACTTGCCGGACGTTCCAGGGGATCATCGATCATCTCGTGAGTTCAGTCGGCTCCTTCCTGGACTGTGTGGACAGGCTGTGTGCTTTGTGTAGCTCCTATGGAATTTGGTAACGGCTTTCAGAACACTTCGGGCCCTGGACTCGTCAAACACAAGGTTAGGGCCGAAAGTTTGCGAGAGCGTGCCGATTGGACTTCGGCAGGCGACAGAAAGCAGGGTGTCGTCGTTGCGAGAGTTCAATTAATGTGCTCCCTAAACCTCGACCCCAATTTTGTGTGACCCCAACTTTGTGTTTGATGAGTCTAAGGCACCAGTGCAGCCACATTACTTCAATGTTTGGTGTCGGGGAAGAGCTCGGAATTCAAACTTGGGTTCATCCCTGATAAACCCAAATTAAAACCCTGTTTAAAAAAAAAAAAAAAAAAAAACATTGCCCTTGCTGCTTTCTAAAAAAAAAAATATATATATACATATATATATTGGGAAATTTATTTATTTATGGTACCTCAAAAGCCAAACTAAGGACATTATATGAGGGGGTACATTCAGGGTAAACATCAATCAGAATGCAAAAATATAACAAGATGCAAGTACGAAAAATTAAAAAAAAATTGCATGCACAAAACCAAAGACACAAGCGAAAAAACATTAAAAAAAAGAAAGCCGTTTACAACTCCCTGTAACGCCGAATTAGAGCGGAGCTCTCAAGGAGGAGAGGAAGGCGAGGGGGGGGGATTTTCCCCACTAAATTTAGCGGGGAAAATTTTCCGCTAGATTTAGCAAGGAAAATTTTCCGCTAAATTTAGCAGGGAAAATTTCCCGCTAGATTTAGCGGGAAAAATTTTCCGCTAGATTTAGCTGGGAAAATTTTCCGCTGGATTTAGCGGGGAAAATTCTTTGCTAATTCTTAGTGGGGAAATTTACCCATCATGCACCGCTGGTTACGCCGACGTTGACGGCGACGCCGCTCAAGTTGGAAACGGGCGCCTAAGAGCTGCGCTCTAAAAGATTGGCGTAAACAGGGAGAGAAAAGCAAGTGCAAAGTAACAAGATGTAGACTAAAGATAACACATGTGCAAATGAAGTTGTTATGCTGGCATGTGCGACAAGAACCTAAAAAGTCATGATTCAAAATAAATAATTACAAATCGATTACAATGAAAATAACAATATGCACTTTGATGCAAAAATGACAGAGTCTAAAAGGCATCAGAACCAGAAAACAGCAGAATTCTGGATGCAGTGGGCAATCATGGTGGAAAAAGTGATTGGAAAGGACATTACGAAACATTTTTGGATCAGACATGTTGACAGTGGCTTGGGAAGACCATTCCAGTTCTTGATTGCGTTACGAAGTGCTGAGCTATTAAGTGTGGCTGTGGGAACCAAAGATGCATTTGAAGCTTTTGCTGTTATTTTGACGATGAGATATTCTATTGACCGGTTCTAAAAGTAATGAGCCTGATTGACCGGGATTAAAATGGTACCGATGAAGTAGACAAAGTAGTGAGATTAGATGGCGAGTTTCGAAGGGGTGAATAAAGTTATGCTGTTTAATGAGAGAGATGCTAACAAATCGAGAACAAGGCAGTAATACGAACCCAGCGGCACACGGTTTGCGACAGATTCAAGTTTATTAATTAGGTACTTCTAATGCAGGTTCCAAAGGGGCAAAGCATACTCAAGTTCAGGGCAAACATAAGTATTACAACCTAGGTGACGTAAATGGGCGGATGCATCCCATATAGTTTCGTTTCAGGTAACCAAGAATATGTGATGAGTCAGCTGAAATAATGTTAATTTGAGTGACCCAGGAGAGGTTTGAGGTCAGATGCACACACGAGGCACTTGTACAAAGGGACAGAGGGAGGGAAGATCATTCAAGATATATATAAAAGACTAGACTGAATGCTTTCTAGTGAAAGAAAGCAGATTACATTTAGAGAAGTTAAGTTGCATTTGCCATGTCGTACACCACTCAAAAACCCTATTCATATCACTCTGGAGAATATCATGGTCATTTGAATTGTCAATGTTTCTGTACAACACGTAGTCGTCAGCAAAATGTTGTATGGTAGATGACACAGTAGTTGGACAATCATTAATTTACATAAGAAAAAGAGGCCCCAGAAATGTACCTTGTGGGACTCCAGAGGTCAAGTCAGTTGTGGAAGATTGAAAGTCCCCAGTTATGGTAAATTGTTGTCTAAGGGTTAAAGTTACGGATCCAGGAAAGCGTTAACGAATCAAATTAAGAGCGGAGGGTTTGGATATTAGGCGACAGTGGGGAACGCAATAAAATGCTTTTGAGACATCTAAAAAAAAAAAAATAGCGTCAGTTTGAGAGTTGGAGTGCATATAGACCTTTTCAGCCTCCTCCGCATGGGCGCTGCCATCTTGGAATCACGTGACCCGGCAGCCATTAGGTTGCTTCAACTTGCTGCTCCGCTCTCCCCTCCGCGCCATGGCGGATGCGTTGTATTCGTGTTTTTCGTCGCGTTTCACCGCGCTTTCTCGCCTTACTTCGGAAACTATAGTCGATACGTCTACTCGACGACTAAGACATCACGAGGGCTCAAAGGTCCTTATGACAACTGAGGTTTGTTTACTAATAGTGGTGGAACATTTTTAGTAAGAAGCGCGTATGTTTATATCGCGCAAGTAGGATCGGAAGGCTTCAAGAATAGTCAGCGCAAGGAGACTATTTGTATTTCCTGAAAGTATCACTCTTTGTATTCATAATATAGCGAGAACAGTTTCTTTTGATTATGTGAGGAAATTCGCGGAGAATAGACAACGAACCTTTAACTTGTATTTTATCTGAGGCTAGAATAATGGTACGTCAACATCAGGCAATTTGTTTGTTCATAATATCACACCTACATGGTGTATGAGGTTCTCAATCTTTTTTTGCGACGTAAACATTCGATTGGTCGGTTTACTTGTGAAGTTTAAAAAATTGTATACCGTGCTCGCTCCCATTTCGACAGACATTTAAGTGATTTATTGATTATATTTAGATAACCAGTGCCATCCACTTAATTTATTTTAACACAAAGGCTGGGACTTCTTGCGTGAGAAACTGCCACAGACACTTAACAGTAGCGAGTTTTGGAATAGAGTGTGTGACGACCCTAGGTTCTTTGGGCTCTGTCGCTGGAGTGAGGTACCCAGACTGTCGATAACAAAAATTGCAACTTTATACAGATAGGGTAATAGGGAGTTTTAGAATAGCGCACGCTAAAGCTTTGCGTGCGCAAAGAATAGCGTCGTCGCCGCTGCGCATGCTCCGAACGCAAACCAGGTTTTGCGCTTTGCGTGCGCAATTTTAGCGTGCGCTATTTCTCGGAAATAGCGTGCGTACGCAAAGAGTCTTTGCGCTTCTCCAAGGAGGATTCGTGATGAGAAGTTGGCTGAAGCCAAGACGAGCAGAGTTAAAAAAATGGCGGCTTCCAGGATTATGTCGGCGGCTGCTTTGGCGGCGTCGTGAGTGCGACGTCGGCGGCATCCTCGCGACTGCGATTTTCAATACGGGGCGACATTGTACTCGGTTTGGCAACGATCACCGGCAACTTGATGCTTGTGACGCGCGAACATTTCTCGGCGAAGGTACGATGTGCGAAGGTCAGTACACGAGACCTCTCTTGCCGAGGCGACGCAAGCGGACACGACCGGTCAACCGCTCGCGTCGCATTTTCATGTTTAAACAATCTAAAATGGTACTCTGGACCAAAAACTTGTTTTTTTTCTAAAGTTACAGCATTTCGTGTGTGAAATAAAAATTGTGACTGTATCTTGGTGGCGTCGCAAGCGCGAGATGCTTGGGCTTTTGCGTCGCGACGGAGAAACGCTATTCTAAAACTCTCTCGCGTCGCGTGCGCTAATACAAGCGCTAAATTTAGCGCTAGCGTGCGCTAAAATTGCGCACGTTATTCTAAAACTCCCTAATAAGTACGGCATACAGTGGCTCACACTCGCACAAAAAGATTAGGAATGTTCCGGCAGAGTTCTGTGCCACTACGCGATAAGGGTCCCAAGGGTGAACACTCACGACTTGGATGACTGCTTGAATGGAGTCTCGGAGGGAACTTGGACGACTCGAAGGTGGTGCCGAAGTCGCGCCGAGTCCAGGAACGTCGAAACTCTCGTTGGTGTCGCCGCAGTTTCACCGATTCCCTTCGTTCCGCAACCCACCGGCCCGGCCTCGCCTCCCACCCTTCGTCTCCGCCTCCCGGAGAGAGATCGCTGGCCTTTCTTCCCTTTTTTGTTCCCCCCTCCGGCTTGTCCATTTTCCCCATCGAAGGGTAGACGCCTAGCAGTTTGGTCCACTTCACCCATCGGAGGGTAGATGCCCAGTAGTTTCGGAGGGGCGCATCCGCATTCTGACCGCTCCCGAAGAGCCCCTCCATGCTTCGCTCTTCTTCCCTCACACACACGCCCACACGCACATCGGTGACTAACTGTGAGGCGCACCTCACAGTTTCGGAGAGAATCCGCATTGTTCATCAGACGGGAACGTTACAAGTGCACAAAGAAATAACGTCGTCTCTATTTGTAACTCCAAAACGCGGTTTGGGTTCGGCGCATGCGCAATAAGGACGACCTTTCTTTTTTTCTTTTTTTTTTTTGGGTACGCTGTTTTAATTTTTGTTAGTATCTAAAATCCGCAATATTTGACACCGAAAAAAAAACAAAAAAAACGACTGCCTAACAATTATTTGAGTCCAGGATTGTCGATGGCGAATAGAGGCTTACTTTTGGTGTCTGGCGACGCCAAAATTTACAAAGCGAATCTGTTCAAACAAATAAATATTTCTTCACACAGGTCCGCCAAGTGGTGCCTAGCGCTAGAATTCAGCCAAACTTTCCGAGGTATTTCTCCTCCTGCGCCCTTTAATTTTATTTGGCCAACTTTACGGAAGACAAATGCCAGATTTAATTTGACGGGCTTGTCACTTGTATCACATCTTGAGTAAGCAAATGTTGATATAAAAATAATTTATTTCTGAGTTCCAGTATCGCGAAATGCTGCTTATGAGTACTTTAGCAGGGTTGATAATTTAAGGAATTTCCTACTCGGCCTCTCAAAACATGCTCAAATACTGAATTAGAAAAAAAAAAGAGGCTGAGACGATACTACTTGTTTATATCAATTATCTGTCATTACACGATACGTTTTTAGTCTGCGAAGTTCACTAAAGGATGCGTGCCCACGAAAACCAAACAGTGAGTAGTAAACTCGCGAGTTCATCTGTTCTGGCCGATTCAGCACATTGCTAATCAAGCTGTCGATATGCTTCTTTACATTCACGTGTTAGTCTCTTCATTAGTTTGTTTTTCTGGAAACTGGTGTTATCGGGGACGGTCGTAGACGATGGCAATCTTCCCTGTGCATCAGTCAGGCGTTTCGCAACCAACCTAGTCAGATACATCAAAGGAGTTGGTAAAAAAAAGGCCGCAATTTAGGCTCAAAAACACCTCGTAGTCCTCAAAGTTTCTCAATACCACTGTTTCATTGGTTGTGTGCTACAAGGAAAATAATCTAATAATAAAATTAAGCAAAAACAACGTAAATCAGCAACATAGCCGCGTTCACGTTGAAACCGAAACCAACCAAATTGAAGCAACCTAATGGCGCCGAGTGCGTCAGCGCCCTCTATCCGCCGGTGAGGCAACTACTGAAATGAAAAGGTCTATTAGTGTGAAGGTCATGGCTGAATTAGAGTAACTGCGCCTCACACGAGTACCCTCTGCGAAATCCATGCTGATATTTATAGAAGAAGTATTTTCAAGATGATACACGGAATGGGAGAAAAGGCATGTTGCTGTTGAGTGGGCATCAATAAGCAAACACACTAAACATAAAACCATGCTTCAAACAAAATGCCGGCTTTTCATACAAGACATCGATAGGATTGCGCATTTCTGTCTTGTATGGAATTTCTGAAAACCATAACTTGATTTGAGAACCTTTAACAATGTTCACTGTTAATAAAAAAAAAAAAAATATATTGGCCATTTTTAGTTTTGGTGGAGTTTTACTGCTTGTCCATTTATAACGGATACAAACTTTTCTTTTAGGTACATGAACCTCGTTGAGACGATGCCGACCTATGGCATTCATTTCTACGAAGTGAAGGTAAACAGCGATTACATGAATGTGCATTCAAGACACAAGTTTACAGTCATCCAGCTTGTTACATTGTGCGATACTTTTATGTCATCTTGAAGGACAAGGGTGGAATACCGTGGTGGGTTGGTCTCAGCTGTCGGGGAGTGAGCCAGTACGACTACACGGACAAGAAGATACCACGAAAGGTAACCCCAGCGTTTTGCCTTGGCGTCGGGTTGCAGATTCTTGGGAATGTGTGTGTCTTTGAGGCAACCCACATATGCTAATGCTATTAATGCCTTTTTATTTTGTGCCTCACTCTAGTTCTTCCAATGGAAGCTCCTGGAAAACTTGTATTTCCGAGACAAGAAGTTCTCCATCGAGTACACAATCCCAGGAGGTGAGAACAAAAAAAGAAAAAGATCCTACCTTTGGCATTTGGGAATACAATTTGATCCACCTTCTTTCTGCTTGAATTGAGGGTTTTGTTTCTGCGTTAAGTGAGGCAGGTGTCTCCAAACGTTGATGAAAAGTGAAACAGAATATGACTTCGCTGCATATTTACTTTATGTCGGACTACTCACAAAAGCCAATTTGTTTTCTCCAAATGACACTGTGACGCGTGCAGAACTCGATTAATATTCCGAGTTGCAAGAGGAGGCCACATTTTAAAGTGCTTTACTTCAGAAGTATCAATATTTTGCCAAGTTTTCTTCCGGCATGATATGCATCATGAGTCTTAACTTCAAATTCAGCAATATAAAAGAAAACTTTTTATACTGGCATTGTATGATTGCACGAAGAAATAAAATACTATAGTAACTGACAGGATAAGGACGTCGGGGACGTCCTTCGGTTGTTTTGCGTCCAGTGCAAGTTGTCCCGCCTCTAGTGCAAGCGTTCTACCTCGGCTAACGCTCTAACGTCTCGCGAGTGTTCAGCTTGAACACACAGCCAAAGCACAGTGAAGGCAACATAGTGTGTGGTGGAAGCCAAGCGTTCGCAAGAGGCGCACTGCCTTTCTCGCCTTGTCGGCGACTATAGCATGGAGTTCCGTAAGCTTGAAAATAAGCTATCTGGTAGTGCAGTGGAATCTCGTTAATTTGACCAGTGATACTAAAACTTTGTTTGAAGAATGCAAAGTTTGAATTATCACGCAAGTTTGAATTAACGTGTTTCACTGTATATCTTAAAAAAAAACAAAAAAAACCAGTTTGCTTCAGGATGGCTTGGATGAGTACCTAGATTACGTGGCATGAGCCGCAGGCACTGACGGTCTTGCCCTTCCCTCGTTTTAGAGTGGTCCATGCCCTGAGCAGTTTCAATGTGTACGAGGATGTGATAGAAGCCCCCGAAGTCTTTGACCCTTTGGCAGACGCCATTAGTGACTCCACAACCCAGTAAGTGACTCCCGCTTTGCCGAGGCTTGTCGATTGATCGGGTGGTTCTCACCTCTTTCTTTTTCAAGGCGGGTCGGTCGCGGGTTTCCTCGGAACGTGCGTCGCCGACGAGACCGAGCATATTTTTTACTTTGGCATTGGATTTTTCTTTCTTGCATTGTCCGCTCCGCAATAGCAGCTTGAGAAAACGAGGGCGACGCCAGCTGAGCGGGGAAATGTGTGACTCCAACATGAGCTACTGACTTTATAATCCTTTATTGCATGTTTTATTTGTTTGAGGGTGGAGGTGAGAATGGTTCACTTGTAGCAGGGCTTAGTAAAAATTTAAGAACACTGGCAGACTCCACTGAAAAGTCTGCGACTCTTCACTCGGTTAATGGGCATTTCTTCTTGGCAATGTGTCGATTGTGCCAGCCCGATTCGATTAGACCCGGTCGACTAAATTGTCTTGCCATCTCTCCGAGCTTGTTTGCATCCTCGTCACATTCTGCTATTCTAGTTCTAAAGCGCCTAATTTGCTGCGGAAGTGCATTTAATGTGGCATTTTTATAAGCTGAAATGTAGAATGTAGAATGCTAACCTTAATGGGGCCTTTTGTTTGGACTGTTGCACTCTGGTGCGAGGAAAGCTAAGGATGGCGTCTCCTTTTCAGGGTGTCCGTGAGCAGGAGAACCTTCGGTCCCGGCATGTCACCGTTGCTCGTCTGGTTCGCCGCCCGCCCTCCTTAACTAAGAGCATATGGTCCATGGCAACTAGCGCAGCACCAGTTCTACTTGGATAACAATGTTGGCAAGGTGAGGACACAATCTAACAAGCACTAGAGTCTCCCTTCGCCAGCTTTCGCCATGTGGATTGAGGCGTCGTTCTCGTAATAAACATCCCGTTCCACCCGTACCTGTCTCGTCTCCAGAGGAAGATCGAGGACGTCGGCACGCTGGACAAGTTTGCAGGCGGAGCTGTCTAAAAGCTCCCAGTCCCTGTCTTCAGCGAGCACCGGGTCGGAACCTGAGCCGCAGGTGCCAGCTGCCACAGCCTCCCCGCAATCAAAATAGAAGGTGCGTCTTCTTGCTCAAGTGTATGCTCGAGCGTAGACAACAAGCTCCGTAACTTAGCTACTTTGCGTCGGCAACTGTAGAAAAAAGTAGCCGCATATGTAGCTTGATTATTTCAGTCGCTATCCCGGTGGTTGGTCGTAGAAATGCCAGAGAAAAAAAGTGAGCGGACGCGAGGTAGAACCACATTTACTTTCCTGCTGTGCCACCTCCAAGAACAGCCTGACATTTTTAAGTCTTTGTTGGGAGGAAATCGAGTGTACAATAAACGCGCCATAGTTCCAGTAGCTCGTGCCCAATGCGCTTCCTTTTGCATTTCCCCGGCAGACCATGTGAACGAGGAGACGCAGGCGGCCAAGCAGGAGATGCTGCTGGCGCTGAAGGCCCGGCAAGGAGGCCCTGGAGGACGCGCTGCGCAAGAAGCTGGAGGAGCTGAAGACGCTCTGCCTCCGGGAAGGAGAGGTGACCGGGGAGCTTCCCCTGAGACGCCCCTGGCTCCCGGGCGAGAGCCTGCCCAGGTGCGCAGGCGCGTCGGTACCGCCTTCATCCTCGACGACCAGCTGCTCTCCAAGGAGAGGTGCGTACACCCTCTGCGTGGTGTCCTCAGCGACACCGTGGTGCGCTGCATCCTCAGCGTCCGCCTCGGTGGCTCCGAGCAAAAGTGCCGGTCCACAGGCCTCCGGTCGACGGGTTAGAATTCGCGGCAAAGGTGCCCGCGATTTGACGGAAACGTATTGCTGATGAGGCGGCGTATAACCAAGATTTCGGTTGTACCTTCAGAAGGTTTCCAGGTAATAAGAATGAATCATCGCTGGGGCATGCCAGATGCCCTACGTTGGTCTGGCACATAAATCCAACAAATTTTACTTTTAGTGCAGCCTCTGGGATGGACCTTCCGCAAAATACCGTTCTTGCATCCTTTCTGCTCTGAGCGGTTGTTGAACGAAGCCAGAAAAATTACTTTACAGTCTTCTTATGAAGAGTAGTGGTTCCTTTGAAGCAAGATTTGAGGCTCTGACAGTATGCCCATTAAAGGAAAGAACGTTTGCAGTTACCATGCGGAAAACGCCTCGTTCAAGTCTGCATTCGAAGCCAGACCTGCCCTTTTACTCAAAACAGCAACCAGAACGGAACATGCGGATAGTGGAACTGATAGTTAGGAACGATCTGGGAATGATGATGAAGTGTGTTCTGAGCATTATTTCCTCTCTAAGTGATAGTTACACAGAGTAAAAAAAGATTATTTACTGTCATCTTACAAAGAGTAGGGGTGGGAGTAAGAAAAAGCATTCACACATCTCTGGTCGATTTTATTTGCCAAGCCACTTAAACGATATACGAGCTGTCGCAACAGAAGTCTTTGTTGTATAGAGTCTCTAGAGGGGGTGCAGGTATGGAGCAAGCTTTTGTCATTTTATGCAAACTTTTTACGTTCATGTTTTTTTGTTCTGTTTAGGAGGAGGCCTTGTCAAACTTGGAGTTGGAATACGAGCTTCAAAACAAAATAACCAGTGCTGCCTTGAGACTGGCCAATGACATGAGCGCTGACAAGAGCTTGCGACGACAACGCAAGATAGGGTACAGCAGGCCCAAGAGAAGGTGTGACCTGCATGGAGCATGCTTGCGATGAAAATGGACTATTTAATATTTTTTCTTTGCTACTTCGTTGCAGCTTAAAAAAGGTGGAAGAAAAACTTGGCACCCTGAAAAAGCAGACAAAACATAGCAAGCCGAGGGTCATACAACAATCCGATGATGGTGATTCTTTCTAAGATTTTCTTCTCCAAGCTGAATTGTTAGCATGTGTGAAGTATGAATATATTGCACAGAAGACATCATTTACTCTCGTTACTCCGAATGAGGCAGATTTTCTTCCGAACCAACTTTCAAGTCTAAAGCATGAGGAAATATGGCGTAGAAAGAAAAAAAAAATTGAATATCTTTATAAAGTTGTTTTGCTTGGTCTGAAAGGGCTTAATTAATGAAATACTCATGGTTCACGACTTTAACCTCCCAACATTATTAAATTTATTAAGTTACTGGCAAGTGACAAAAATATTGCTTCAGTAACTGACTCTTTCTAGTAAATGACAGCATGCAAACCCCGTCAGAATCTTATGTAGGCTGGTGGTACAGAAAACATTGAGCATTGCCATGCTAGAAATAGTGCAGCTTTAACTCCCAAGAATTTCTATCAGCATCGAAAGTTTCATGTTTAGGAATCGGAGGGTCACGTCATGAATGTATATAATTTTTAAGCTGCATACCGTAAAGTACTGTGGAAGCGCCCACTTGGTTCAAGAGACCACTATATTAACATTTCCCAAACCAAGGACAAGTGTCCACGTCTAGATTAACCCAATTTTCAGTGAAAGGAGGATGGGCGCAATTTCCAGTATTTTACGGTAATGATCAAGTAGGTGCAGACTCAGTACCTGAAAATATCTGGCTTTGCCAAATGACCTAGCTTTGCTCCGGTGATAAATTTGCAGATGTTTGCCCCTTGTTTCCTTCATGCAACACCACGGTTGTCTTTGGCGCTATCAAATCAGAATTCAAGCACACCTCCTATAGCTAACCGTTGCACGAAGTGTGTATGATTCTGATAAATGAGTGACTTACAGGCATTCATTGGAATGCCGCAACCCATTGCTACCATTCCAGCCTGCATTGACTTGCGTGGGAAACACATTTCCCAATGACGCAACGGCACTTGTGCGAATGCGACACATAAAATATTGCAAACTTCTCACCTAAGCTCGAAGTGGAACATACCGTCCTTTCCGTCCGTCACAATATTTAACTTCGAATGCGAGTCGTCTGTGCCGTCCGTGTGTGCAAAGTTAACTGAAACCTTCACGTTAATCATTTTTCTTTTCTTGTTTTCCAGAGCCTAGTGAAGATAACATCAGTGAAAGCACTGGGGGAAGTGGTAAGTTTTCATTTGGTTGTATGGGTCTAAAACTGTAATGTGTCGAGGAAGATGTTAATTTTTTTATTTTTTAAACCTTTTATTTTTTAGATACACCCTTCCGAGAAAGCGGCAATCTGTCGGACGTGAGCCCGGCCATGTCTCCCAAACCTCGTAAATACGACGACAGCTTGGCTGAGGTAAGGCAAACCCCTTGAAATCTAAATATTTGCATGTTTGTTAACTGAAACTGTAATGTCATCCGTGCCATTACTCAATTACTAGTACAGTCAAACCTCGATGTAACGAACTTCTATGTAACGAAACCCTCGATGTAACGAAGTACATAACTTTTTCTAACCACAAGTGTATGCACGCCATGTATTTTTGACCTCTATGTAACGAAGTCCCGTTTGTCAAAATTTCTATGTAACGAAGTTTCACGGACAATTCCGCACAAACTTTTGGGTTCCGCAGAGTCTGAAACGGGCCGAATCTGACGAGTGGGGTGTACAGAATGGCCCCTAGAGGACACTAGAGCCTGCTAGAGCCGCCGCCGTTTCGTCCGTCGGCTTCGTTCGCATCTGCGTAGTTCGTTTCGAGGCCTAACTAAACGCGTGCATTTCTCGTTGTCCTGGGTGATGGAGCCTTAAAGGCGATAAAGCTACCCCTAACAACGTCGACCTCGACGACTTTCTATACGCCGGCTCTGCTGTCATGCGACGGAGGAGGTGACCGACGAGGCGATAGCTAGCGATGTTCGTGGGAACTCGCAAGACGGGGACGACATCAAGCCTGATGAGAAAGACACCTGCGATGTGCCCAGTAACCGTGAAGTGGTGGACGTGATCAATGGCTTGAGGTGGTTCGCCAGCACATAGCAAGGCGAAGACGCGATGCTAGCCATCTGGCTATGCGAATATCGTGTGATGCCAATAATAATATTAAGAGTGTTCCAGAAAAAGGTGACGGACTAGTTTCAACCGAAATAAAGGCGTCCTCGGTGAGTTTTGTACACCCGAGAAACATTTGTGGAAACGTTCTTTAACGTTAGCCCCGAATTCCTATGTAGCGAAATTTCAATGTAACGAAGTAAATTCCGAATTTTACCGACTTCGTTACATCGAGGTTTGACTTTATATACTCGCTGCGCATCCTGTAGTTAGAAGCGATTTTCTGAAATTTTCAATGAGGCAACAGGGCCCATTCCTGGGAGTGGATGCCACTCATCTTTGTGTGTTCACGACGTCATCGAGAATTTTAAAAAATCGCTTACAACTTTTAATTGGATAAGCGGTAAATTATGAAAGTTTGGCATCTGGCCCCGACGGCTAAGCGCTACATCTGGGCGAAGACAGAGCGTTCTGCGATGCATAACTAGTTCCTGCTGCGAGAAAAACATGGTTCTCTTTCCTCCCAAATACCCGGTACTTTTGTTGCTATGCCAAAATTTTTAATACCATAAAGTTCCGAGAGAATGCCTACCCAAACTACAAAGATATCAAAGTAAAGAATACGGGATGGGCGAACTTTCGGGCCAAATGCCAAAAACTACAAAAAAGTGTGCATTTGACAGATCAGCGGTACACCAGCGTTTATTCCTCTTTCGTCATCGCTGAAACCATCGAAGCGTCATTGCTGTTGAAGACGAGTTGCAACGCTTCGTCCACCATGCTGTCCCGAGCTTCGGGTCCCCATCGCCGGTTCGCTGCGCACTCGAAGGACGCCGGGACGGAATCCTCCGAGAGAGACGCCAAAGCCTCGGAGACGAAGCTAACGACATCCTGGTGCCACGATTTCTTGAGGTTCCCCTTGATGGTGACAGCCCCTCCCTGCAAGAAGGAGGTCCAACGATTCCTGAGGGCATCATCTGAAAGGTTTCATCCAACACACGTCTGCTGGCTAGAGGATAGACCCGCCAAGAATGAAAACAACGTCGGTTTCCTTTCCGCCGAGGGCCTCCCGTGCTGCCTCTGTCGTACAAATGGACGCCTGGACCAGGACGAGTAGCCGCCTCACGTCACCTTTGTTGGCACCCCACACCCTCTGCACCCATCCGAGAAAGACCGGCGCGGTCATCCACCTGTTCCTTGAACAGGTCACTCTCGCGTTTTCTGGAAGGAGCCGAGATTCAGTTTCGTTCCAAACTCCGACAAGGCCAAGTACACCAACGGCAGGAGCGGCCACCAATACAAAAGCATCGCTGGATGGAAAACAAAAATGGCGACGAACAGATGTAGCACTCTTCGCTAGAAACGCACCAGTACACGCAGAAGACGCTTTCTGTACCGTTCAAAAAGTGGCACTGCTCTACAAACATGTTTTTTTTTTTTGTCCTTTTGCGAAAGGCGGGATTGCATGTTTACAACTTCTTTTTATGGAGAAGGTTGTTTGGACCACGCAAACCATAAGTAACATAGAGTGTACGTGGAAATTAGACAACACCTGGGCAACGTAGAGCGTACGTGAAATTGAGACTACACCTCCTCCATCGGTTCCTTGAGCATGTCAAGAGGCGGGCGTTTGATACCCGCAGCTGTTGCATAGAGTGTGAGCGTCAGTCCACGACGGGCACAGCCTGTGTTCACGATGCGGATGCTGGATTCGCCGGCAACGTTGTTTGTCCGCTTGGCCGGGCAGTCCATGCGTACAATGGTTTGGTCCATGTTGCCGATACTAAAGTTGTAGTAGTCATGCTCCAGGCGCAGGCTTCCCACAGCCTTCCGGAAGACAAGGATGGCCTCAGCATAAACAGTCGGTAGCTTCACTCTCTCGTTCGTCCCCACGCACATCAAAACATTGAAGCAGGCTTTCCAGCAGGAGAGGTAGGAGTTCGAAGCTTCGAAGTTGCCCAGGTTCATTCGAGCTGCCAGCTTGCTTGCACGCTGTCAAAGGAGGTGGTTGCTCACCTCTCGCCCCGCTGCCTGCTCGGTATCTAATGAGTCCACAAGTGCTTCGTCGAGCTCTTTGCTGAAAACGAGTTGTCTGTTGTTGATGGCCGTCTTGAATTTGTTTTTGCCGTGGCACTGCTGCAGAAGGGACTAGTAGTTGCTGCTCCATTTGCAGAACATGTTTCCTGTTTAGCTCAAAATGTCTTGCAGCTTCGCTGACGTTGTCACCATTCTTCTTGTGCCACTGGACGACTTCCACCTTTCCCTGAATCGTGTAGCTATTCCTGATGGTCGCTGCTGGAAGCGAGTGCGGGTGAACAGTTGTGGGGTAGGCAGAGGAATGACTGTCTACTGGTGGGGAGTTTGTTTGCTCGAGCTGTTTCTTCTTTTCCTTTGCACCCAGACGTCTTGAGTTACTTCGCCTTTATTTTACCAATCTAAGTGGATAAGTATTGTCTCGTTTGTCAGAAATCGGGCCAGCGGTGTTCGCAGAGGGGTCATCCAAGGTTTTACCGGAGAGGCCATCGGACATGTTCGCGGCGAAAGCTTCCCGGGTTTTCGAACGCATCGAAGGTACCGAGAGTTTTAAGGGGTGGGCGATGTTTGGGAATTTCATTAAGATAGATATTTCGCCCAAAAATGTGGGTGGGCGATATTTCGAGCAGGGCGTTCTCTCAGAACTTTACGGTATAGTTATACTTGGGCACTTCCGGAGATACAGTTGAAAAGAACAAGAGACCCGGTATTCATGCACGAATAGAGCTTTGTCCCACGAGCCGCCACCCTTTGGTCTCCTTCCATCCAGAAGTGCAGCCGCCTGCCCTCGGTGAGCTCGGTGCCGGCAGAGTTGTGCCTCCAGCCGAGCCAGTCTTCGCTGTCAGCCCCGGCCAGCCCCAGCAAGCCCAGGGGCTCTCACCACCGCGTGCCGCGCGGTGTTTCGCCCGTCGTCTGCCAGGGCTGGAGCGGCTATGCCCCCAGCGCGGTGTACCAGACGGCGCACGACGTACCGCAGGCAGCAGTACCCGACGCTCACCACTTCCAGCTCTGGAGGCTCTAGCCCCGTGCCCATGAGGACGCCTTACAAGAATCGGTGAGCTGGCATTGAGCTTCTTGCCGATCAAAAGAGAAGAGCAATAGACACCAGAGTGTTGTCAAGTGCAGAAGTTTCCAAACTTTTAGAGCGCAGCTCTTAGGCGCCCGTTTCCGGCTTGAGCGGCGGCGCCGTCGGCGTGACCTCAAGGTCATGTGACCCCCCAAGGTCATGTGAGCCCTCAAGGTCATGTGACCCCCTACCATGTGACCCCCCCCTTCCCCCCCTCCACGCCTTCCCCTCCTCAAGAGCTGCACTCTAATCCGGCGTTACAGAGAGTTGTAAACGGCTTTCATTTTTTTTTTATCCCAAGGTACGCCCGTTTGCCTCAAATGGCAGCCGAGGAACCCCTGCCCCTTCCCCCCTCCACGCCTTCCCCTCGTCAAGAGCTGCCCTCTAATTCGGCGTTACAGGGAGTTGTAAACGGCTTTCTTTTTTTTTTTTATCCTCAGAGGTACGCCCGTCTGCCTCAAATGGCAGCCGAGGAACCCCTGCCCCTTCAACGTTGTTGCATATGAGTGGTACAGGGGCCTATAGACTTTATAAACTTTATCAATAATATTACACACACTAGGGTCTGTATTGCTGGTAGCTGTGTAACAACGTATCAGGCATGTCGAGGTCCTGCTTAAACTGGGTAAATACTTTAATGAGGGGGAAAGTTGGATGAGTTGGCTAATTGTCTAAAACGGCGCAAAAAACGAGACACAACAAACAAGGAAGGCACAGACACAGCGTTGACTTTCAACTGAATGTTTATTCTAGGGAACTAGAAAAAAAAAAACATGGAGGGAATAATAAGAGACAAAATAACGGATAAATATTTCTACTATGCCTTATCACCTCCTGCATTGGTACATTTCTTGGTAAAACTGCTTTGTCACTCTTCAGCCCTACTGATGGTGCGTTAACGCACGAGTCATCCCCACTCAATAGGTGCCGCTGCACTTGACTGGGCCCCTCCATTCACAGATATAAGGATCTTGCATGGGAACAAAAACAAGACTGCAAGGGGGATTGATGAAGCTTATTTTATTTTATTTAGTGGGGATGACTCATGCGTTAGCGCACCAGTATTGCAGGGGAGTGAATCGAGCAGGTTTTATCAA
Organism: Ixodes ricinus; assembly: GCA_037355805.1. NCBI lineage: Eukaryota > Metazoa > Arthropoda > Arachnida > Ixodida > Ixodidae > Ixodes > Ixodes ricinus. The sequence continues at coordinate 16,332 of JAZHYW010045462.1, read as the reverse complement.
GAAATGTAGCAGATTTGTATGAAGATGATATGGCGTGGTAGAAATACATTTATCGGTTACTTTGTGTCTTTTAGGGCGAAGCTCCTTAGGGGCTAGCCATGTCCATAGGTCCGTCCGTGTGTCCGGCGTCGGTCCTCGTCTTCGTACTCGCTGGAGAACAATCCGGACGACAACATTCTCTCGGAAAAGTGTCACTTCAGCTCTCTTCACACTGTTCACCACGTCGATACCTCAGTGGTATTAGTCGGGGCTGGAAATAGCGCAGGCCTTTCTGTTGGAACACTGACTTTACGCTATTTCAGTGATAAAGCGCTGATACAGTGCTGCCTCGGGGGTCACACACGTTCGAGTCAGCAGTGCGTCAACGCTTTTTTGGTGAGTTATTTTGCACTGCGATTTATGTGCGAACCAGACTTTAGGCTTCAGATCTGGAGCTCACGAACCATGGCGTTAGAGACAAAAAATGAAAGACGTTTGCAATTCTCTGTAATGCCGAATTGAGAGCGCAGCTCTTGAGGAGGACGAGGAAAGGGTACGGAGGGGAGGGCAAGCTTTCCTCGCCTTCCCCCTGCTCCTCAACTGCTCCCCTCCCATTTAGCAGGAAATGTTCGCTATATTTCCCGCTAAATTTAGCGGGGAAATATTCCCGCTAAATCAAGGCGTCGTGTGACATCACGAGGATAACGTGACACGTGACGTCACCCTCGTGACGTCCAATGTGATGTCAATCTTGACCCTCGTGACGTCACGCGTGACGTCATTATAGAGAAACGCCCCATAATGCAACGCGGGGTTACGCCGATGGCGACGCCGCTCAAGCCGGAAACAGACGCCTAAGAGCTGTGATCGTAAAATGGCGCCTAAATGTTTCAGCCTACGTATCTGGGCTATATATATATCACAAGGCGGTTGGCGCTGTCAGGCATTGCCACCGAATTCTCTACGGTGAGATTTTAGAGCAAAAGGAAAACTGCTATAAATCAGGAATCTTGTTTCCTTTTCTTGGTTTCCCAGCTTAGCCTTCTACTACTCAAGATGCCAGGAAAATGTGGCGTGACTTCACGACGTAGCTCGAATACTTCACAGACTTCATTAAACTGCCTGATATCACGTCGGTTGCACCTTCACGCACAATACCTTTTTTACAGCGGAGCTGTTAAGGGCTAGTTTCCCCAGGATCGTGTCCCCCGCAAAGAAATGTTGACACAAAACTCTGGTTGCCGCCGTCGCTCATAGATGGCGGTAGCTCTCCAGAGTGTTGTGTTTGCCGGTTGTCCATGCGCCGCCGTCGCTCATAGATGGCGCAACCTTTTCGAGCATTTCCGCTCGGACTCTGCCGACTGGCGGCCAGCATGTCATCATTCCACCGTAGTACTGCCTCGCTGATATTCCATCTTCACCAAAGTGGAAAGGCTAAAAGTTCTTTACAATTGCAGTACGCAGGTATATAAAAGCTCGGGAAAAAAACAGCAGAGATAGCAATCTGTTGTGTTGCGATTGATCACAATGCAGCCAACGACTTCCAGATACCTTCGTTGGAACTATGTAAAGAAACACCGATACCTGGCATTATTATTACCCCAGGACGCGTATAAACACCCACCGATTTCACCCATCACTTCGCATTTGCATTCCACCCCTTTTAGTGCATACGTCAGACTGCCGGACCAGCCGACAATGTATACGTTGCCGCTGAATGCCATCTGCAGGCTAAAGCCGCTTTCAGGTATCCTTACGACCTGGCTGGTTTGGCCGCACCATGGCCGGTAGCAAAGAAGCGCTGTCGGTCATGTGTCGTGACGCCCAAGGACCTCAATTTCAGAAGCAATGGCAGCAATTGCTTCGCAAGTAAGATCATTCTGCAGAGAGAACCCGACAGCGCGATGGCACTTCGAAGGAACCCTATAAATCGTTTTCTTTTTGGTACCTTTCATAACACGCGGTACTGCAGGGTACCCGCGAGGTGGAGCGGAGCATTTACAATTTGGAGTAGAAGACAGTATCAACACAGTTAATTAAAAAAAAAGTTTTCTCTTTGTGAACAGAAGGTATTTTCCTTTTTGAGATCGTTACATTGCAATGTTGGCTATTGCGGCGTTTATGACGACGGAAACCAAACTAAATAAAGATGAAATAAAAGTTACAAACATTATATATCTCCACGAGTTTACGAACGCGTAAATGTGATCATGATCCCACCAAGTCATTTTATGCCTTCACAAAATCTGGGCTTAGCCATTCAAAAATATTTTGTTTTATTTTACTTTTTAATGTATCGTAATGTAACCCATTCTTTCCTTTTTTTTTAATTACCATCGAATTACATTTTCATGATAAATTATATTCCAGTCAGTTAAGACGATTATTTTCTCGGTCCCTTCAAAGCGCTAACGCGCCGCCGGGACCACAAGGTAAGTAGGTCATAGACGCATTTTGAAATAGCCCAAAGCAAAGTGGCGACCTTCGGGTCCTCAGTGGGCGCGCTCTAGTCTCGACAATCGAACGAGGGCCGGTTTTAGAGAAGGCGCTATGTGACCGAGGTTTCGGTTACACATCAAGAGCATCCTCACGTCGTCGAAATGGATTGACGGTCTCCCGCAAGGGCGCGCGAAAGCCCTCTGTTGGTCTGACACGCAGCAAGCCCCGAAAAGTTATTTTAAAATGTACTACATTATGAAAGGCGTCCCGAGGGTAGTTCAGAAACTTGAGTTTCAGTGTGACAGAGTAACTCCCTTGTGATCGCCTACGACGGGACAACAGACTGGCGTCATCTATCAGGCAGCCCCGCGATACTTCCCTTTCGCATGTCCTAATTATTTTGCGCATGATTCCTTCACCATACGATCACAAAATGTCTGTCGATGTTATAAGCCCCCATTTCTCATATATGGTACGCATATTGGATATTCCACTGTTAATTGAAGTCTCTTGTAATGACGGGCTAGTTACCGATAAAAAGCTAACTCAGCATCTAACATCAATCAAAGGAGAGCGTTGTAAATGAACGAGAATAGAGTTGCACGAACTAAAGGAGCAATTGGAGTACATGCATGATAAAACAGAAAGACATAAAACCGAATGAAAAAGGAAAAAACAACATTATACAATTGGAATGCGGAATCAGTTTCCTGTTTGTGTTAGTACTTTTTTCTTTGCAAGGAATGACAAGGGACCGCAACGCACTTCGTCACGCTCAGACGGAAATGTAAGCCAGCCTCAAACAATACTGTATCTTAACTTCTCCACTCATTCACTACAACGCAGAAACAGACATGTGCGCTCTACTGATAAAGTAGCTAGATAACGTAACAACTTTTTCGCTCAAAAAATAAGTACTACGTTATTCGCTACTGAGATCCAAAAGAAAGACGTGACTTCAGCTCAAATGTAACGACTTACTTTCTCGTTATTCTGGATGTTTCGTTCTCCTGAATCAGTTGCCGCCTTCGAATATTTATTTATCCTTAATAATGTCTACCTTGTTAATTTAACGCATTCATGAGCTGTTTTTGTTTGTTGGCGATCTTTTGCCATGAAAGCCACTGTTGCGAGCTGAGGTGGAATGCGAGAAGCGTAAATTTTGCGTACACGTTCCTCTTCAGAGGTAATGAAATACCACCTCTCGTTAGTCTATCACAAACAAACGGAAATACTCGTGCCTTATTTCGAAAGGTAAATATACCGCGTGGATCAGAGGGATCGATGGCCGTTTGAAGAGACGGCATAAATCGGGTTCTTAACTTATCGTATACCTAAAGAGGTGCCTGAGGTTGGTAGAAACTCACTGAAATTGTGGAAAGATTGGCTCACCTAAGTAATTCAAGAAACAAAATATTTTCTATATTTTGCACGTACACTAAAAAAAATAGATATGTGTTACTGCGGCGATTATTTGGGCCAAATGAAGTGAATAGTAGGTAAGCCAATTCTATTTTCTTTCCATTTCACAAATTTCACGATCGTAGTAAACGCCAGACTAGACTACAACGATTTTCTGATGATTTTGAGATAAAATGCTTAGCGATCAATTTTCCGTACACAAAACCAGTTTTCATTTTCTTTCTTTTAACTCTGGAGGTTTCTTGCATTTGCAGTCTCAATCAATGAATTCCCCAGCTTCGAGCACCTCTGTAGTAAATCCCAGCGCTATAAGTTAAGAAATTGATTTATGCGGTCCCTATAAACTGCAATGCATCGATCCATTTGACCCACGTGGTAAGTTGCTACTTTGGTGCCAAAATGCAAGTAGATGAAAAGACCGCGCTGTTTGTGGCGCCTTACGTACACGTATGCAAGAATACTAGGCAGGCAGTCTTACTCTTCGACGACGAATTTGAAGACGATGTTCGAAGCCGCACTGGTGATGGTAGTGATTGCTCCCGTGTTGGCGCCGTAGATGACGCTCAAGTAGAGCAGAACACGAATGCGGCCCTTGAGCGCTTTGGTGGCCGATGTCGCGCCAGTTCTAGGTACTATCTTCACGGCGACCTCGTCCGATACCTGCGCGAGCTTGCTGCAAAGCAGAGTAGAAATAATAACAACAACCGATAACAATTAGAACTTATTCTTTCTCACTCACTCTCGTTCTCTCTCTCTCTCTCTCTGGTCTCTGGTTGGGTCATTTGTTCCAGAGACTAGTGCCAACAACAAGAAATGAATTGAAACAGGCCGTTGCTAACTGTGTCAGCCTGGTGAGCTATCTCTCTGAGTAGAGAAAAAAAGTATAATATTTTATTGCTCTGAAGCTATATACATCTTGTTCGTTCGGAATACAGGGTTTTGTACAAATGTCGAAAAGTAGTGTTATTGCAAACCGTGTTTTTAATGAACACGCCGTCGCAATGATGACATTAATAAAGATATTTAGCCGTAACAATCATAGAAGACCCCTTTAAGTCGACAAATATTCAAATAAAGTTATCAAAAACATTTTTGTTGTGGCGTGGAGGCAACAGGCAACTAACATGCAATAACGTTGTAATTGTGACATGGGTGAATAAGTAGTTTTGTCTGCTTCCAGCAAACACCTTTTTTGTGCAACACACGCGAAAGAAAAACAATTCTTGTAAAGTACGCGTATCTACGCATCATCAAAATAAATCATATTAAAATCAAGCTGCCCTCAGCTTATATTTAGGGTACCGTGTTTTCAGAATTTACCGAATAAGCCCCGGAAAGTAAACACCGACCCAGTTGTATCAAAATTTTCGAAATCCGTTATACTCCGTATTAGGTCTGTCATTCAATAAGAAAACCCTAAGCTTTAGGGACGGAAATCTTTATCAACAGCTTTAGTTTGTGTTCCACCGAAAAACCACTCCTTCCCCCAACCCCGCCCTCTACAAAACTGCTCTTGAAGCTACTCCTTTTTTTTTGCTATCCAATACTCTTTCACGAGTTTCTTACTTTTATTGATGTCGGGACAATTTCCAACTACTCAGGTCGCGCGCACCTTCCCTGGAGTAAGAAAATCCCATGCCCAAATCCTGTTGTTGTTGTTATTGTTGTTGTTGTTGTTGTTGTTGTTGTTGTTGTTGTTGTTGTTGTTGTTGTTGTTGTTGTTGTTATTGTCATTGTCGTTGTTGTTGTTGTTTTTAACGTAGGTTTCTTTGGACACGAATATTTTTCTCATCACCAAATATTCACGCCAAAAAAAAAAATCTCTGAGCAACAAGAAAACTTGAAAGAAAACACTCGAATTGGGGGGAAACTAAAGCAAGAAAGAACAAAACCCTTTTTGTCCGAACATTTTGCATCTATACTTGGTTTCAGCTTAACTCTGGACGCAGCCGATGCTACGAGCTAATGGGACAAATCCAGCAGCGGCAAAAGCGGAAGTTACTGGTCCTTTTTTCATGATTGGTTCAGCAAGGATGGAGCACATCCAGAAACAGGACGAACGCCACGATGGAGCGATTTTTGACGCTGTCTTATTGGTACCCTCAGCTCATTGCGTCGGCTGCGTCTTGAATTTAGGTGAAACGAAGTATAGATGAGACAGCCCAAAAAAGCGAGATTGTGTTTTTTGAATAACGGAAGATAAATAGGTTTACTACAAATGCGTTTATGTAAATAGTTTTGGTCGAAATCTTTCTTCATAAGAAACAAAAACAATAACGACAATAAAAACAAATTACTCACGCAGAACTGGTAATCTTTATTGAAAACCTAAATTTGGAAAGCTTTGTTCAGAATGATAATTTTTCTCTACTATTTTATTTTGCGCATTTTTATTTTACTTAGTAATCATTCCAATTCCCGAAATGAATATTTCAAAGCTAACAACTTACCCGTCGGGATTAGACTCGAGGTCTTCGCAGCCACTGTCAGAAATTCCTTTTAGAGGAATCAAGGTCAAACCTTTCAAGAAAAAAAAACCGTACACGAGGTAAGTCAGTATACAACATTCCAATCAGGTTGGGGGTATTGTCAAAAACTGGGCCGCCGTAATTTTTCTACAACATTTTATAGAATTTTATTGTTAATAAGGTAAGGTACATTTGATACAACAAAAACCTAAAAACAAAATGTTGTGTATTGTTTAGCCAGGTAAACCATTCTTACAGCAAACCAGGCAAGAAATGCATTGCCACCAGGCCAAGCAGGCACAGTCATCAACTCATAACTGGAATGAATAATGTTATTTCTACATCGGCAAACGAGCAGCGTGTTCTGCGGCGAAGGAAATTCAACACGAAATAACCAAATCATGAGCGCTTGTCGAAATAATATTTGTTCTTGAGGTCATTACAAGGACACAAAATATTTGGTTTCTAAGAACATTAAACGTAGTTGAGAAAAGCACAATACAAGCACCTCTCCCACTGCTCTGTTGATTCGCATGACACTTTCTTTGCCTTTTATCGTTTTAATTAAAACCCCAATTCTGTAATAAGTATTTTCTGTCTCATGAGCAACAGCTTACCGACGAGCTCGTTTTCCACTTGGTCAATGTCTTCGTCATTATTGCGGCAAAGAAGTTCTTTCGAAAGTGAGTCTACGACAGGCATCATCATGGCTGTGATGGCTACGTTGTTGATCCACATGGACAGGAACATGGAAATGGCCATCAGTCCGAAAACAAGCCTGCAGATTCGGGATATATACCTGAATGACACCTGCTAAGCAATGTTACATATCTATTTCACTATGATTGCGAGCACCTCCACTTGAGGTGTTGACTAAATAATTATTAGTGGGAAACTATCGCACAACAAACACGTCTAATCAGCAATAAAAAGATGAACGGAAAATTCTCGATACATTAAATATAAATATTCATAAGATAGAAACAAAGGAAGCGAGCATGCAACACCTGAAAATGCCATGAACAAAGAGGAAGAAAAATAATATGCGCTGTATCTTGGAGAGACTTACAGTCCGAGAACAACACGACACATATGGGACCATCTTTTTGGACGCTACCTTAATATACGTGCTCGAAATGTGCTACAAACGTCAGTTGCTTCCATGTGCCCTGTCCTTTTTTCTGCACGTTACCAAAGTCAGTTCCTCGGAGCTTCCATTTCGGATGATGCTTTGCACCATCTTCTTACAATGTCATTTTTCTATGTTGGCGTCTTTAGCGTAGCGCGTATAACATTCCAAATGTGCAGTTGGATTAACCCCACTATGATAGAATGCGAATAAAGGTTAGCCTGCCGTCGAAAGAAACAGATTGGCGTTGTTTGCATTCATGCTCCGTTTCATTTCACTACCGGTGCGCTAAGCGCACCACTGTAGAACCTGCTTTGTGCTTCGACGTTTTCTAGCTGTCTGATAGATGTACCGAAACAAAATATAGGATGGAACGTATATTCGCATCTTAAAATACAAATATATTTCGGGCTCACAAAAACAGCATTCTGCAAAGCAAATTGTATGTCTAAACTGCCCCTTTATCGTCACCCAATAATAGTGTTTTCAAAACTTTTATGCGCATTGTGTTTTATTTTACTTCTTCACTTCCAACAGTTGCTTATCATATAAAAAAATCTGACTTCATAATTAAAAAACAAAATTATGGTCGCATGCGAGCTCTGTGTTCTTGTATTTTTAGGGCTTGTTTTTGTCCTTCACTTGAAAGGAAATTACCTTAATTTCTACGAAATGCGCATCAGAAGCCCTGCTTTTTTACAGCAACAGCCGTTATACTGCCGAGTTTTCGCAATGAATATGTAGTGTGTCGAGTGCACGATCTGGCTTTCTGAATGCTGCGAAAAACGCTTTTCGCTAAATTCATCGTCGAGTTACAGTGTTACGTGACACAGTGACTTGAAGCGGACTATTACCCCGTTAAACTCGGAGCAAAAATTGCCCCGATATATTTAGCGTGACGCCACATCACGTGACATTACGGAGACCGTTTTCCCGCTAGGTTTAGCGAAAAGGTTGTGGCGTCACTTGATAATATGACGTCACTTCAAGCGTTTTGCTGCTCTATTTAGCGGGTCAATTCATCCGCTATATTTAGCGAGGAAGTTGTACCGTCGCAGTCATGTGATGTCTGTGTCACATGACAATGTTTCATGTGGCGCAACTATTTCCCCTTTAAATTTAGGACGGAGCGTTTACCCTATACATAGGGCGGGAAATTGTGGCGTTAAGTGATAAAGTATTTTTACCTCTGCCAACTTTTAAATAATAGCGGAAAATGACTGTGCGTAATCTGTGTGCAGCAAAGCGTGCTGCGCCTCGCATGTCGTCTCGGTTCATTTGCGGAACAATTCGAAGAACATGCCATTTTCTTGTTCTCAATAGTAAGCATATGTTTTGTTTTCTTTTGTTTTTTTCAAGAAAATTCGGATTAGGACGTGCTATGCAAGGGTAATTCGGGACTGTTTGTCAGCGCGGTTTTTTTAAGAGAGATATCCTCGAAGCTGCAAGGTCTCGTCAGGGCGTGTACGCATCTGTCCAGTGTTGATGATATAAGGCCATCTTATCAAACTATACTTAAAATTATTTGTTTGCTCTGGAGAGCTTGAAACGTCATTTCCCGGTTTACTTTTCTCAGTGTCTCGCCCCGGCTTCGTCGGACACATATTATTTGAAAATTTGCTAAGACCCATGACGCAGAGATTTCTAGGACCATGAAGATTAAGTAATTTGAATGGTCTTTCTAGTTATTAAACATGCCCACAGTGTTGAGATCTGATTTCTGTAATACTGGGGCGTGTTTAACCCACAAATGTGCCCTCGGTGATTACTTTAGTCAACAAAAGTGTGCGTAACTATTCAAGTTATAATAATAGTCAGCAATCTCGCAGCGCACCTGGTCAAGACAGGTCACCTCATTGTGGCACAGTTAAACTTCATCTAATGTTTCTGGTGCAAGGGTTTCGGAAGTAGCCCTTGACTTCTTTTATTACAAAGAATATTTATTCCTATATAGTACGCACGTAACAATTGTAATCCTACCGGAATTCTGAAGAAACATCTACGGAATTGGCGGTGATGTTTCTTCGGCGGACACCAACTATAATTTTATAGGCCATGGACACAAACATATTTTTATGGATCAAGCTAAAAGTACTTGAGCACGAAACCAATACATTGTTTCAAAATATATCGTTGTGGTTTAGACTAAGCGAACTTTAATTTTTATTTAAAAAATATTTTCGACAACGGAATAAGTTAATTCAACATGAAATCAGAATTTAATTTCAAAATCAAAATTATTTAACATGTAATATCAGATATATGCCCTAGATGTTCAGTTTCATGAACATATAAATTGGTCGTTCAATGTAGATGGACCACTAGAAGAGATATCTCCCGATCTTTTGGAGTTATCTGTATAGACTATAGCATTTATTGCCTCTTTGGGCGAACATTAAGGAATAACATTAAGGTACAGGGTATTAAGGCATAATATTTTCCCATTGGTCAAATATTATACCTTGAGGTTACACCTTGATGTATTACTTTAAGGTTATGCCTTAAGGTTATAAGGTATATTACTGGCCCCTTGGGCAAATATTAAACCTTTCTTAATTCACGTCTTCATTACAAAAACAGTTAAAAACCGTGCACACACTCCAAAAAGGGTATTGTTCTTATTCGATAATTCATCGTACGTTAGTCACTCGCTAACCACTTTGGGAAATACCGGATATTAACCATTGCAAATGTTTATATAAAGTAAGTGCTGGTTATATATATTCATATCTAACTCCAGCCAGCTTCTTTTTTCAAGAGGTATATTAAAAAGATCACGCATAAACTTTTCAGTACAAGGACTACACAAAGAAAAAATACGCATTAACTATGAGACAAGAGAAATTAGATCTTCAAATCGCCAACCTTTTTAATAACCACCCTGGTATCATGACCCTTGTCAAGAGATGTGTCCGTGCAAGCTTTAAAGAGGAATATAAATGCATACATTTTGTATTTTCACAAGTGGCCAAATGAGCTGTTTAATTGTTGTTGTCGTTTTTGATGTTTTTGTTGTTGTTGTTTTGTTGCTGTTGTTGTTTTGTTTTGTGCGCGCAGCTACCTTTTTTTGTTTGTTGCATATTTGAAAAAAAAAGCAATTTTATATATTTGTTGTATGGGTCAATAGTGGTCTGGAAGTGTGCACCTTTCAATTTTTCTGCGCAAATATCTTGCCTAGTGCCACTTCCTGTGCCGTTTTATGAGGCTAAAAGAGACAATGTATCGAGATCTTGTAGAACCTGAGATGGGGAATGCTAAAAAAAAGGACGAACACAACAAAATCTAAATTTTTGAGATTTTGTTGTGTTCGTCCGTTTTTATCGTTCCCCATCCCAGAGTCTACAAGATGTCAATCATTTACCAGCTCGGCTGCACTCTATCACTGCTGACAATGTATGTTGTTTTGTCGCTTAATCGGTGACTGTCTATTTTTAAATTCCTTGGTTTTATCATTTTTATGCCGCATTTTCTTTCTTGTGTGTGGGATGTGAATTTCTTTGGTTTGTCACGCTCACGTGTTTTTCTGTTCTTTGTTGAACGTACTCTTTGTGTGGGACTGCTGAATGATGTGACCGGGAAAGGGTGCGGGCGTGGAGACTATCGTACATGTCGTGATATGCATATACCTGTTGTGACGGCCATGCCCAGACAAATGTACCACCCGTCGGTTGGATGAATAAACTGACTTTGATTTCACTGCATCGTTACTGACTCAATGTGAAGTAAACGAAAATATTTCTATCATTTATTTCCCATCAAAGAGAAATTATTTATGTTCGTGATTTCCTGCTTCATCCATCAAGGATGCGGGACTTTACTCCAGTTATTGGCTTCTAAAACAAATTTCAGTCGCTCTTACTCTGCTAAGGGCATCCGTATTTTCTAAATTAAGTAATCTAATTTGTCTAAACGGATTGCTATGAAAATATTAATTTTTTTTCGAAGTCTTTCGTCGCATGACAGCAGGGCAGAAAGAAAATACTTGTTTAAAACTCCAAGTTTTCTATGATTAATACCGACCTATATTGCCACATTAAGAAGTTTATGCGGAGCAAATATTTCAAAACGTAGGCATGCGAAATTCTACAGTTACGTAGAGTTGACGCTTGATACACACAGTGCAATAGTAGTGTGACATGACTTGATAGCTTAATATAATATATATATATATATATATATATATATATATATATATATATATATATATATATATATATATATATATATATATATATATAGTTTAATTTTTTGTAGAGGATAGGGCTGTCAGGTTCGCCCAGGTTTTATAATTATCTTATTAATATAAGATATATTTCCTTCGTAAATCACTACAGGCTTTTAGAACCTGTACCGCACAACTAGAAAAACTAGCTTGTTGCTGTACCGGATCCGGCTTTATGATGAAAGCTAAGCAACCCAACTTTATCCATAAAAACTACTAGGCACAAGATAAGGTCATTGCACTTTACCAGCCTGGAGCTTTTCCGCAATATTTTGGTTTTGCGCTGTCACGCTGCGCATGACATTTTACCCTGCAGAGCGTGACAGCGCGAACAAATTTTTAGATACAAACGTATTCACAGTGTCGTATTTTTCCTAGTAAGTACAGGACGAGCGGGTTGGTAGCGATAATTAAACTTGAGTCCGTCCCTTCTCGTTTTCTTCCTCAAGTTTAAGTATTTTTCCTTACTGTGCCGTGATTCGCTCTCTCCCATGTGTTTTGAGGGAAAGTATACCCTGCGGATCTCTTAGAGTATGCGGTTGAATAAATAAAAAAAATTGAAAGAACTCACATTTTCACTCCGGTTCCGAGAAAGCACAAAGCGCTCAGGGCAATCCGCTGGTGTAGACAGGAGTGCTCGATTGCGATGGCCATGATCAAGGTCCCAACAAACATTATATTCGTCTCCTGCAAGCGTAATGCGGGATGCAACTACATGCTTACCGTTCACCCTATATAGGAATATCGAATTCAGCTCACTGGTCTGAATGTTCACACAAATAACCATCAGTTTCTTGTTTCTCAATATCTGCATTGAAAATTGTCTTAACGCCGTGAGCGCCTGTGCAGACTTTCTCGGGCCCAAGATGATAACGTCTTTAACCCTTGAACCTTGCCGGGTAAGTTGCATTTAGTTCACTGATAAAGCGCGCGTTGTCAACATGGTGGGGAAGGAAGGGGGGGGGGCAGAACAAAAGACGTGACACGAGTGTTTTTTTAACAAGTCGCGTTGTGCTTACTTGCCTTTTTCAGCTTTCTGGAGTTAAAATTTCTGTTGCAAGTCAAATCGCTTGTGCTCTTGCTTTAGCTTCTACGTTCTGTTTTGAGCTGCAGATATCAATTCTTAGAAACGTTGTATTCAGTTTTGGAACCGAATCTCTCGTCGGTATCTAAGTCTGTGTTCAGACCCGTCGCCAATCCAAGGTGCTATACTTCGTTTCAACTTACAATGCCAACCCACCCTGCCAGTCATGTTCGCCAGTCCAGCGCTTCACGAAGGACATTCGATTTCACGCTCTTCTTGGTGCTCGCCTAACCGGAGAGCCACGTGACATGCCCTGGGCTATGGATTCGCTCCGGTGCCGAGTAGCGTACAGTCTCCGACAATATAAAACACCCACTTGACGATGCAGTGTCAGGCGCCTCTGCGGAATTCTCGAAAGCCAGTCCATATCATTTATAGGGGAAAGCGAATGAGCGTTTCTTCATTTGACCGCCTAAACACAGCGCGCCTCTGGGCAACGTACGCTTAGCACTACGCCAGCCTTTAACGGTTTTCATCACAAGTAATCAATTTTTGTCTAATCGAACACTTCTTGGAGCACTTTTGTACTCATTTCATTACCTGTACAACATAGAAATTACAAAAAAAAATCGGAGTACTTTTAGAACTAATCAAATTACTTGTATTCGTCATTATTTTCCCTCCTCTTGCTAAAGGCGCCCTCTGCTTCCGCAACCTTCTACCAAAATATCCGCGAACGAAGTGTCCGAGAAGGGGACGGTCTAACAAAAGGAACAAATTTGTAAGATGAGTGGTTGGTAATCCGGTGTTTCTTACTCAAAATTAGTAAGGAAGGCCCGTTTTCAAGCCGGCAAAAAGACACGCGGCATTGAAAATCTGAGGTAATCGCGAAAGTAACACTCACTTTTCAATAAACGGTCAATCACTTTTTCTTTCAATTAATCAAATAATCTATTTTACCACCTTAGTAACCAGGAGAAAATAAAAATGGTAATTGAATATTTTTATTTTTATTTTTTTATATTTTTGAACTGTGTGCAAAACCGGCATTACCGCAGACACGGCACCGGCGACTGGGTCTTTCCTTTCGTACGGGGACTGTACGTTGCTGTACATCGCAAGGTAAAACGGAGCTTTGTACATTGTGATAAATAATTGTGTTTGAAATTAGAGAGTATGTTCGCAAATACTGTGTCCTCGTAGCAGAGTTTTAATAAAAACCGTAAATTTGTTCTGTTACCAGGTCGTGCTTCCTATGAAGTCACAAAATTTTGAGCCGAACTTTTCGAGTATTGTTTACAACAAATTCCGAATAATAACTTCTAATTTTAAAGTTAAACGTAAACCTTTCGGTGGACATCCACCTGGTTAGGAGTGACAATGAAAGAAAGGAACAAAAATAACGTCAACCGGTCAGCTGGGACACTGCCAAGCGCCTATGTGTCTGGTTTGCGGTGCATCCACGCGAGGCGCCACGAACCATAAAGCACGTGCAGATACAACGGCCGCTTTAAAGAAACCAAAAACACCGGGCAATTTGCAAGACGACGACAAGGACAAGAACAGTCACCCGTGATCAAGGTGCCGAACTGGCCTTGAAACGTCGGGCTCCGTCTCAATTTTCGGTTAGAGTTTCCTTTCTTTCATAATTTTAAAGTTATTTTTTTAAACAACATTGTCAATATAAAATCTTTATGACCCAATTTAAAAATGCGAAGTTAGTATTTTTTATTTATTTCATTTTGTTTTTTTACACCATACCACCAAATAACCACGGACCCAAATGGGGGTCTAGAGAGGTATTGAATACATAATACCAAGCACGTTTCCAATAACTCAAAAAGAAGGAAAAGGAAAAGGGGAGGGAGAGGGCCTCTCGAAAAGAAACTATGTGTTTTAAATATCGCACATATGCATCTGCACAGCGCAACTTGCATAATATATATATATATATATATATATATATATATTTACTTTAAAATACGCATCCCGCTAAAATAAAATATTTAGCGGGATGCCTGTGTTCTACAAAGTAATCATCTATACTCTATATAATTCGATAATTATCGCTTTACAGACGCGTCCTTACGACGTCGGTCGTCGATAAAGGTAGTACATAAGAGTAATATCTTTATTTTAAGCGCACCCTATTAGAAAGCTGTTCTCATTCGGCTTTCATACACCCTGTATATGCGCTTCAGTAAATACCATTATATATATATATATATATATATATATATATATATATATATATATATATATATATATATATATATATATATATATATATATATATATATATATATATATATATATGAAATATGTATATTGGTCGAGATGCAAACAAACACATATAGGCGAACCAACAATCTATAGTTTACCATTAACTTTGTAATGAACATTTCTCGCTGCATTTAGGGAGGCTGCTATATTTAGCAGTGAATTTGTTCAGCGATTTCTCATAGCGGCTCTATTTGTCAAAAGGTCAAAACAAGTCCATTTGGAAGCACATTCTGCTTTAACAAATGAGAGAGAACAAAACCAAAATGAGGAAGGGAGTCAGATCTCCGACCTCCTAATAACAGGAAAAATGATTAATTTGTACTGCGGTCGCTCTGCGCTTTATAACTTCAGAGAAAACAGTTCGCCGAATCCGCTGATTTCGCCTATGCTACGCAGTCATGTCAGGATAAAAATAGATGGAAATATTTTTCAGAGCGGAACTCATCCATCGAACGATTTGTCACATCAAGTGTGCAGGAAGAAACAAATAGTTATGTGACCTGATGCAGTCTTCAGGTAACATAACCCCTAGTTTTCCCCGCACACTTAATGTGAGAAACGGTAAAACGTAAAAAAAAAAAACACGTAAAAACACAGTTCTAGAGGCTTACACCCTCGACTACATCTTTTCAGCAACCTTATTTCGACTTAACACACGCTTCTTAGTTGTAAAATAAGGTTACGTTGCACGTCGAACACCCTTCATTTTTGAAGGGTGGAAAAAGGGTTGTGAAAAGGAGCACTACGCTGAAATGAGGCCAAAGCCATTTATAAGAGTTTTCGTCACATTCGCATCTTTTTATTTATGCTTTTTTTATTTGGATTTATATTCCTTAAACTTAAATATACTGGGTGCACGGTGGAGCGCTAAGCTTAACATAGCTTTAAAAAAACGCTGTGAAAACTATAATAATTTGGTTTGTGCAGGTAAGTTATACGGCCAGGGTGATATAGTATAGGGCACTAATCGTAACAATCATTTGGCTAATTAACTAAAATGTGTTAATTAACGCTATAATTATTGGCAATAAAGACACGGTTCTATTTAGAACTTGCTTAGCGTCACCAAGGCGACTAAATCAGTATTAGGAAGACTTAGAGCACTTGGAAATCACAGTGGAGTGCTGAAGTTTTACCCTCGTGCCGCAGGAGCAAGGCTACCATTGTGATAACGCGCCCGCGCGGCTTTGCCGTCTCTTATTATAGCCCCTTGCACGAGTGGTAACTTTATCGCATTACTGCGCTTCACACGCGCTTAATGTATTTCTAAAAATTACTGATTTGAGTGGTTTTCAATGGCGCTCAAGAAGTGTCTAGTTGGAACCATATGTTTGTTCTCACTAACGAAAAAGTTTATTAAAACATT
>JAZHYW010045461.1:0-44857 GCA_037355805.1 Ixodes ricinus | reverse complement strand
CTGGTGTCAAAACCACAAAATCGGTTAAAACCGAAAAACACTTGTACTTGTACCTATATAGAAATTTTTGATCGAAGCAAGGACTCTTTTTGTCAAGACTCTGCGACTACTTACTTTTTCAAACACTCGCGACTACTTATGATCGAGTGCGTCAAAACCTTTTGCGATCTCTTACAACGAGGAGCACACTGATGCCATGTATCAGGTAGCCATGCAACACTTGGCATTTCCGTACATTTCCTACTTGCTTTCGCGCATTCTTTTTTTTTTTCTTAGCTCGAACAACTTTTGCCAATGTTATAAACTACAATTTCTTATGGATGGTACGTACGTTTAATCTTGCAAATACTGCAGAACCTTCGCTCTAGTGAGATGCAGATTCTAGGGTCACTGCATAGATGGCACCAGCGTGCCAGTGTTTTCTCTCGTTGTAAAGATTGCAAGAACTCGGTCGTAAGCAAACGCAGGTGTGTGACTGGCCCTTTGGACATTCATTTGGCTCATACGCTTGCCTAGAATCAAGCGTCCTACCAGCTCTTGATCGGCAGAAACACTGATTTTGGAGGATTGTGGCATTACAGTATGGTCAGTCAGTCCATCACCATGCTTTGTCAGAATGTCTTTGTTGTATTCAGGTTAGAGCTGGATGACAGTGCTCTAAATTATGCTTGTGGTCGTTATCGGCTGAATTTTGCAAAAGAAGCAAGAGCAAATTAGCTTCCTCATTGCAAAAACATGTTTCTCGAGAACAAGTAAATTTTTGTCATCACACCTAGCAAATGAGTAGCCGGATACAAAAGAAAATGAAAAAAAAATTACACGCATCTCTACGTGGTGAATGATGTTGATTGGGGCAGAGCTCTGGTGGTGCTGATGATACTGATTTTATTGTTCATAGGTAGTGCTGATGGTGCTGATTTTTTTATATTGCTCATAAGTAGTGCAGAGTTCCGGGTTGCGTTTCCGACTTCATTATTACTGCTTTATGGTCGGTGAAATGCAGAGCCAGTGGTTCTTCTAGCAGGTCAGCTTGCATCTGCTAGAAGCCGTGGGAACGCATCTCCACCGCTTAAGTCAACGGTCCATGTCAGAAAGAGAATGTGTGGTATGGAACGTGGTTATATACGCATTTGAGCATTTGACCGCAGCGCTCCTCTCGTCTCTAAACGTTGAGCCAATGCATGCAAAGTTTAACGCGATTATATACGCATTTGACCGCAGCACCCTCTTCTGTATAGCGTTGAGCGACTACATGCAACGTTTCATCCATGACATCCCCAGCTCTTGAGTTGCTACTACATCTCAGAGCCCCCTACTTGTCCCGCAGTCGTGGCCGAGTGGTTAAGGCGATGGACTAGAAATCCATTGGGGTCTCCCCGCACAGGTTGGAATCCTGTCGACTGCGCAAACATTTTTTTTTTTTTTATTTGTGAGCACGGACGTTGTCTGACGGACAGACGGACAAGGTTAGACCCTAAGGAGCTTCGCCCCTAAAACTCCAGATGATTACGTTCGAGAGCACTCTGACCTTGGCGCATGTTCCGACTCGTTGTCTAGGGCTTGCAAGTACTCCCACATTGTCATAAGTGTGAAGCGTTATAAGGGTGTATGCAAATTGCAAATTAAATTCAAGCTCTTAGTTGTTTATTAGTCTTTTTTCCTTACTACATAATTGCAGTTCTGAGCTTGTGTAAGAAACAAATTGCCAAAATATACCTTTTTTTGTGTATAAATAAACAGAAAATCATTGGCCTACTTATGGAGGATGTGGTTCTTTCAACCCGTGACAGCTCGTGTGAGAGGCCGAGGGTGATTGAGCTGCTGCGAGGGAAAGAGGTGGTGGACGTAGCCTGCGGTGGAGCCCACAGCGCTTGCATCACCGCTTCGGGTGAGCTGTACACCTGGGGCAAGGGCCGCTATGGACGCCTGGGCCACGGAGACAGCGACGACCAGCTGAGACCAAAGAAGGTGAAGCTTGCTTCGGCTGTGAACGTCTTTGTCACCTCCAGAATGCATGCATCTTGCTTACACTTTTCCAATCAATTGTAAAGAATGAATGAAATTTTTAGGTGCATAACATTTATAGGGCCAACCCTTGGCATTTTATTGTCCAACAGCAGTTGTCTGACTGTGGTGCTGGAAAGGTGGCGAATCCTAAGGGGGAACTGTCTGGTCATCATTTTATGCGACACTGTCATCATGTCGCACTGTGATATCACCAGACACTGTAACATCATGAAACACGCAATGTCACAGAAACATGCCACTTCACATGGTCACGTGACATCAGGCGACACTATGATGTGACACCGTTACATCACGTGACGTTGTAACAATGTGTGACACCATGGCATCCCGTGGTGTCGCAACGTCGCGTGACATCATGAAGTCACATGACAGTGACGTCACGTGACACAGTGACGTCATGTGAGATCATGAAGTCCCGTATTGTCATGAAGTCACGTGACTGTGACATCACGTGAACTCAGGACGTCACATACACAGCATGTGCCCGGGTCATTCGCGACACATTCTGTGCTTCTCCGAGCTTATTGGACACGACCGAGACGGGCCTATATTAATGCGATAGCATTCTTTAGCTACCCTCCCTCCCCAGGTTTCTTGGACTTTCTGGCCTCCTAATACGCAGTAAATATACACAGTAGACCATTTCAGCTCACATTCTCACACTCCTTCACATTCGCACCCTCTTCAAAGGACCTGATGACCTTGACGTTGTCCTAGAGGTCGTCTTTGAGATTGCCCTAGAGGTTGTCTTTGATGTCGTCCTCTAGGACATCATCCTCGACGTTTTCCTAGAGGTCGTCCTTAAGATCACCCTAGAGGCCGTTCTAGACGTGGTCCTTGAGGTCGTCCTAGACGTCGTCTTTGATGTTGCCCTCTAGGACGTCGTCCTCGGCGGCGTCTTAGACGTCCCTGAGGTTGTCCTAGACCAGGGGTCTCAAACATGCGGCCCGCAACTCGCTGGGATGAGGCTCGTAGGCAACCAGCTACGAGTCCCGGTTCCCATGTCTTGAGCGCTAGAAATGGCAAGCGCCATAGTGATCTCATCTCGTCAAATCACTCTTGCTCGAAAAGTAGCTCTGCTCTTTTAACGTATGCACATTGTTTATACCTATCTGCGTTCATTTGCCCTTTGTTTCGTTTTATTTTTTGCTTCCCAGCTTTTTGTAATGTTCAACAATTCCTCTATTATGCTGCAAGCTTGAACTATTCGTTGAAGGATGCATCTTGGCTGTGCAAACTCTCGATCAGCAGGAGCAACTGCCAAAGACGAAGCTACGAGCTCGGGATTGTCACCTTAAAAACATATCCCCATAAAAAGACAAGTATTTATTCAGAGTGTTGTAATAAAAAATTGTCAGGAAAGCAAGAACTCTCAAATTAACTGATTGTCTTTTTTAGAGACATGTTGAGTTTGATTAATTCCTGAGTGAAGTGAGTAAGGGGAACGACAGTGTAGTTGCTCTCTTGTTCTGTTAAAAAATGCCAGCACGTTGGTGGGGTGGTGTCATTTTAATTCTTGTTATCACATCAAGTCAGGGCCCAAAGTAGTCATATAAACATATCAAATCTGAAGATGTCACTGGCAGAACTGTGAGTTTACAAGAAGCAAAGAGCACGAGGACTCTTCTCTTTAAAATCTTTTGAACCACCCCCTCCTCCCCTTGTTTTACGTTGGCCCTCGACCTTTCCGGTGTGAACTATCTGGCCCCCCCCACTCAAATGAGTTTGAGACCACTGTCCTAGACGAATGCTATCGCAATTCATGGAGAATCAACAGTAGTGGTTTCTGCAGCAGTATTTTTCTGGAGAGACACGCGAACCTCGTCTCGCCTGCAGGTGGAGGCCCTGTCGGGCTGGCGGGTGCGCTGCGTGGCGTGTGGCAGCGGGGACGCCCAGACGCTGTGCGTGACGGAGGACGACTGCGTCTGGTCCTGGGGCGACGGGGACTACGGCAAGCTGGGCCGGGGCGGCTCGGACGGCTGCAAGGTGCCGCTGCGGGTGGAGCTGCTCCAGGGCCTCGGGGTGGTGCGGGTGGAGTGTGGCTCCCAGTTCTCGGTGGCCCTCACGGCCTCGGGCAGCGTCTACACCTGGGGCAAGGGGGACTACCACCGGCTGGGCCACGGCACCGACGACCACGTGCGCAGGTACGGCCGTACCCGGCTCGTAATGCCGGCCAATCGCCGGTGCACAGTCGTCTTTGTAGCCAAGTAGCCGAACGTGGCGGAGAAGAAACGCTTCCCACTAAATTTAGCGACGAAATGTTCCTCGTTAAATTTATTAATGCGAAAGCAATAACTGTCCCATGGAGCGAAGCCGGCGTTGTCTGTTGCAGCAAAACGAGCATTAAATTCTCATTGGCTACAACGCATCATGTGGCTCCGTAGCAACGGCGGCATCGTTTCTAAGGAGCCAGCCAAACTGGTGGCGGCGCAGCGGGATGGGGGACGCGGGTACGTGCTGGCCTGACGTTAGCATGCACTGCTCAGTCGTATGTTCAAGGACAACGCCGTCCTTGGCGTCGTCCTTGAGGTCATCCTAGAGGTTGTCCTAGACGTTGTCATCTAGGTGTTCGCAACGTCATCCTAGAGGTCATCCTCTAGGCATTGTTCTCAAAGTCATCCTAAGGTTGTCCTAGAGGTCCTAGAAGTTGTCCTAGACGTCATTCTTGAAGTCATCCTCTAGGACGTCATCCTCGATGTCGTCCTTGAGGTCATTTGAGAGGTCATCCGCGGTGTCGCCCTAGACGCCATCCTTGACATTGTCCTCGACGTCGTCCTAGAGGTCGTCCTAGATGCCGTACTTGGCGTCGATCTCTAGGACGTCATCCTAGATATCATTCTTGACGTCGTCCTCGACGTCCTCCTATATGCCGTCCTTGACATTGTGCTCGATATGTGCACGGCAATGGAGATGCTTCGTCACGGAAGCCGTGAAGCCTTTAATGCATGTAGAAACATTACTCGAAAACATTTCACCCCCAGGACTATAATGCTTTCGCATTCCTACACGTAAGCAGTCTTAAGTGTCCTCCCGTAATTTTTTAAAGAAATGCTCCGTCGATTAAATTGAGACGACCCTCGTTCCCTCACTCGTAACAGAACGAGCCTGCCTTGCTTCTCTGTGCCTAGCCAAATGCAGTTCTCTCTTTTCCGGCATCTCATTGGCACGATGAACGTGCTGAGCCTCGACGGGCCGCCGCATCTGTTCAGTGATGTTCTCATCTGTGCACTCCTTTCTCTCGCGAGGCACTGTAGACGACCGTCGCACTTCCAGCGAGCCTACGAGTCGTGTCGTAGCCTCCTTTCGGAAGTCTGTCCTTTGTTGGAAGCTGTGGAACCCTTGCACAATTGCGGAAACAAGCGCGAGCTCTTGTTGGATTGCGCCTCGGCTGTGCGAGCTCTTGTGCAGTGGGACGAAAACTCTGAACTAACCGCCTGCGCTACCTGCAAGTTTTGCAGTGTCGGTTTGCGAAAGAAATGTTATCGAAGGCTTCCAAATATCCGCCATGGTGCAATGGTTGAGTGTCGGGCCGCCGAGGTGCCCGCAATCTGACGGAGGCTTATTGCGGAGAAGGCGCCGTGTAACCGAGCTTTCGGTTGCACGTCAAAAGATCCCCAGGTGGTCGTAACTAATCCTCAGTCCTCCGCTGGGGCGTGCCAGCTGCCCGTCATTGGTTTGGCACGTAAAACCCCCAAATTTGACTTTGAGTGTCGGGCTCACAACCTTGAGGTCACGGGTTCGATTCCCCTTGGGGGACGTTCGGAATTCTGTTCTTTTTCCTCTTAATTTATAAATTTATACACTTATGACTCTTCCACACGTGCACATTTGTTTTGCATTACAAATCCCAATTTTCCTGGGGGTGCTGTAAAAAAAATGCTATTGCATTAAAAAGCCGAAGCTAGATAGTCAAACCACGGCAGGCTCGTGACGTCCCTAATCTTGTCCCAGTTTAGCTTGAACTGTGTTTAGACAGCCTATGCCACAAGGACCCTTCCCCTGCCCAGGCCCAAGAAGGTGGCCGCCTTGCAAGGCAAGAAAGTGGTGTGCATTGCGGTGGGGTCGCTTCACTGCGTGGCCTGCACGGACAGCGGGGAAGTGTTCACCTGGGGGGACAACGACGAGGGTCAACTGGGCGATGGCAGCGTCAACGCCATCCAGAAGCCCCGGCTCGTGAGCGTGCTCCAGGGCAAGAAGATCAACAGGGTGTCGTGCGGGTCTGCACACACAGTGGCCTGGTCAACATGCAATCCCGGCACCGTGGGTGCCGGCGGAAGGTGAGGAAGCATCCCTGATGCTAACACGGGCCTTAAACAAACTACAGGGTGTCCCCGAAAAAAATTCATCGTGTTTTTGTAATCTTTTGACGGTCATCGCCGGATATCTTAATGCTGAAGAAACCATAAAAAGCAACGTTGTTGCTCTCGTCGTTACTTCAAAAAAAGTAACAGAACTACAGGTACAAGTTACATTTCGAAAAGGTGGCGTGTTACACTTAAAAGTTACCAAAAATGTAACGAAGTTACAGTAATGCATTATTACCCAAGGCTGCCAAATGTAGCGCTAGCGATTCGAACCAGATGCCAGAGTTTCGGAACTAAATCTTATTTTATTAAAAAGTTACAATCATTTCTCTGAAATTTTGGAAACAACATATTTATATGATGCTTATCCCTAGCTATAAACACTACAGTGCTTGGTTCACACAAAGACAAGTATGGGCAAGAAATAATTGAGGCATTTATGATCAAGGATGTTTCAGAACCTTTGTTGTCGTTATTGAAAAAAGAACTGGAATTCCTTATGCCAAAGTTATCCTAGGAAAATCCTTTAATTTTCTTCTCTCTTTCAGGGATTTAATCTTTATATTTTAAATTATTTTTTCTTCCTTTGTTCTTCGTAAATTCTTAATTGTCTTCAATTTAAATTCAGCTATCTTTATCTTTTTCTAGTATTTTCGTTTTCCTTCAATTCTTTTGTGACCAAAATGTGGTGTTCATAGTGCGATGGGCATCATATAAATGTGTCGTTGCTTGTTTAAAGAACTGTGAGTGCCCGTCCTTCGTCCATTTCAGTGTTTTGTTTTCTCTGTGTGATCTATGAAAATAGGCTGATAAAACGCCATTCTGTGTTAAAAACATCTTCGAACGTTCTAATAATTTTTTTAAGCAGATGTAGCACCTTGACATGGCATTATAATTATTCCAAATAAACATAACCCCTTGATATCAAGTATAGATGATGTTTCCAATCGTCTATCTTTCCGACACATCCGTGCAGTTTTATGGAAGAGTAGATGCATCCAGTAACTTCCTCCGCAATGGCTTCTGCGAACTTACGTCCATCCGTTAGGTTTCCCGAGCGATCAGTTCGGTTGACTCCCAACATTGACAGCATGCCTCAGGTGGTTCAACTTGTGTCTAGGAAAAACATTCCCATAGCGTTACGGAAAGCTGCCAACGGGCAGCTTTGTTTCCAGCTCCCTTGTTACAATTGTGCCTTTGGTGCCAAAATAAAGAATCTCTCTTTCTCTCATATTAATATGGTATATATTAGCTTTCAATGCTAGTTTTGAATTCAGTGCACGCACCAACCTAAACCCCAATTTCATTTACTTGCAGGATGCCACCCTCAGTGCCGCTGGAGTACGACTTGCTACGAGACATTCCCGTCCCAACACTGCGCAACCGCTACGCGCTCCTGTACCACTTCTCGGAGCTGTTTGCTCCGTCGGTCTCCATGTTCGACCTGTCCGGATCGAGTGAGGTCCAACAGGAGGGCTTGGACCGGCTGCGGGGGCTCCTCGTCTCATCAGGCAAGGAGAGCGCCTTCCGCAAAGTGGTCCAGGCCACCATGGTCCGCGACAGACAACACGGCCCCGTCGTGGAGCTGAACCGGATCCAAGTGAAGCGGTCCCGCTCCAAGAACGGACTGGCAGGACCCCACGGCACCAGGTCCGTGTTTTAAAGCAATAGCTTTATGCGGGAACTCTATACGCACGCTGCTTGCTCGTGTTGGCGTTGGTTGCACCGTAACAAGGTCGTGGGAAAGAGTGTGAGCAACGCAGCTGTTGATGTCGTAGCACTCACGACCAAGGGTGTGGCACTGTGCCCTAGTAGGCGGGAGCGGAGGTAGAGCGATGCGCCAATACTCTCTCTCTGCGTAGGAGCGGGGCCGCACAGTGGGCTGGGAACTGTGTATTAGGAGAATAATCTAGTAGGCACGGAGGCATTTCACAATCAGATTGTATGCATTTCAGAGGAAGAAGAGTTGCATGGATAAAGAAGTTTTGCATACATTCACAATTCCTTCACCACGTGTCACGCTGCATATCATTCCTATAGAAGGTGCTGCTCATTAAAAACACCCTCAGGTGCGCACCTTCATTGCATTTGATGCAAAGCCAGGCTGTTTTTATGCAAGTCGGCTGTCCGTCATTTTACATACCGTACACTTGAACCGACGTGAAATAACGGTAATTGGTGTTTCTACGGAAGTTTACTAATGTCAAATCGTAGAGGTTGTATTGGGGAATGAAAGCGAAATTCTGGTGGCCGTCTAAAATTTTCTTGGCTTTTACGGTAGTTAACTCTCGTGACAGTCTATACGTTTGGTGAAACCCGTGTTGGCATTGACAGAACCTGTGGCAGTTTTATTGGGCCCGATTCTGCCCTCACTAGGTTTGTATGCGAGATAGCTCGGTAAAGGTTTGTACGAGCTTCAGTGTGGTCTTCGAAAACAAACCTTCGAATGATTGCAAACACAGCTTGGCTGGTGAACCATTAACCCATTCGCTACTGCACGGCGTTGCAGCGCTGTCGGGCCATTTGTACCACACGTTTTCCACCTAAAACAGGGCCACACTAGGCATGACTGTTTAGCTCGTATAATAAGCTTTTACAGTAAAACTCAGTGCAGAAAGCAAGAAAACATGTTTTTTTACATGCTTAAGTGGTTCATTCAAGTCTTTAAATCAATAGGCCCTCACAGATTCTTCCTCGTATGAAAGATCTCGAAGCACTCCTTTTCGGTCGCTTAGGTGTCGCACAAACATTGCGCTCTTGTTGTGATTCAGACTCAGAACTGCTGTCGGAATCGCCCCTGTCGTCGACAGAAGGCTCCGAAAACTCGTTATCTTCACCACGCATCCCGTCATCATCGCTGTCGAAGAGGATATCTATGATTTCATCGTCAGAAAGGCCATACCGTACACTGGACGCTGCCATCTTCTCCAAGCAGGCAGTGATCGAGCAGGAAAGATGACACAGAAAAGAAGAAGCTTAAACAAACACAGCGAACAGAACGATCCTCGCCATCTGTTGGCAATGTATTTAACTACACTACCCCAAGTCTACATAGCGTGCCATCTATGAATGGCTCTTTAAAACAAATTCATGCAGATTGGCAAATCGCCGGCTTTGGCAATATGGCCCCTGACGGCACGCCCGGCGATTCGCTGGCTTTGGTAGCGAATGGGTTAACTGATTGAAAGGTCGTGGGCTGAAATCTGCAAAGCAAACAAGTTGTTTCAACATTACCTCGCCCCTGCCAAAAATGTGGTCAGTCTCTGTTGGTAAAAAGTTTGATAGTGTAACTTGTCGACGTGAACGTAATATGTGCCTGAGCCCAGCTCTCTCTGTGTTGCAGCTTAGTTATGTTGCTCGTATCGTGACGTTTTGGGGATGCCATTAAATTTAGTAAGTAACTGGAGCTCTGGTGAAATTTTGATAATCACTGATTTGCCTCAAACTTTGTTCAGCACTTAATAGATGAGCTTGTAACCCATGTTACAAGTCAATCTTTTTTTCCTTTTTTTTCTCTCGCAAAGTTTTTGAATTTTTAAATTTGGGAGCACTGGAGAGTTCAGGAAAATTTTATTGTTGGTTTTGGAAAAACCTTTATTTTCCAGTTTTCTCAATAGCTGTTTGTGAACTTCAAGATATGGATAGCATGCCAGGAAAAGTAAAGTCTGGGTATTTCCAAGATGTGTTTACTTTGTGGTAGTCCAAAAAACCGCCAATATTGATATGAGTTGGTGCAACTGTATTTACTACATGTACATCCTTCTTTTGCCATTGTCTTCTCTCCAGGTCGGTCTTCGGTCAGATGGTGTCCAAGATGTCGCTGCTCACGCAAGAGAGCCTGCTGCTGCCACACCGCGTCTGGAAGGTGAAGTTTGTCGGCGAGAGTGTGGACGACTGCGGAGAGCGGCTACAGCGAGTCGATCGCCGAGATGTGCGACGCAACCGCAGAACGGCTCGCTGCCGCTGCTCATCCTGACTCCCAACGGAAGAGACGAGGCTGGCACCAACCGCGACTGCTTCCTGCTGAACCCGGCCAGCAGCTACCCAGCTTCACATGAACATGTACCACTTCCTCGGTACGTACGCCGCTTCGTCAGCTGCAGCTTTTCTTTTCTTTAATGCGTTGGCACTTTAGAAGGCCAGCCGTTGGGGATTTTGCATCCGTGCTCACACGTAAGCCTCGCTGGTAATGTCACACTGATGACGTCAGTGTTCACTGTAGACTGGCTGCTGATCGTGGGGCTGGAGCAGCGACAAGTCCTGAGAGGAAACTCGGGGTCCTCGTTTTTTCTGCGACACTGTGGCATCACTTGAGTCCGCTGCATCCGATGACATTCTGACGATCACAAAGGACCTAAAATGCTCTGCATTTGGAGCATTCTAGTGATATACAAAAGGGACGAGCAGTTTAATGTCTCTGGTCATTTCGGAGTCTTGGGGAATATTGTTCAGGTGCCTCGGTGCAAAGCTGACTTCGATCAGTGGAGCTTTACATTGTGTGGACTTTGGTTGTGCCTTCCTAGCAATACATAGTCGTGTGCAATTAGTGGATTTTGAGTTCAAAGTGAATAGTGGTTTTGGCCAAATATTTCCAAATTGAATATCGAATAGTTTCTCTAAGCCTTTCACTACCCAGCACCAGGTACGAAAATTCAGCTGAACTTGCAAAGGTTGTTCCCAACCTTCCACTTGCTCAGTTAATTTTAATATAACTAGATTTATTAGTGTTGTGAGAATACTTGAATTTTCTAATGGTAGTTTCAAATAGTACGCTATTTGATATTCGCTTCGAGATAAACTGCGATATTCATACTTTTTGAAGTGTTGATCGCACTACGAGTTGGCCATGTTAGTGCGCTTCTTACCGGGCATCTGTGTACTGAGGGAAAGCAAAGCCCACGAGGTCTGCGGGTATTTCTTCCCTGCAGTGCATAGGTGCTTCGGGGAGAAGCACACTCGAAGGCGACTAATTGCCACGATTATGCCGAGTATGTGTTAGCCTTACTGTGCAATGGTCGAACGTGCTAATGAGGCAGAAAAAGCGTGGTGGAAGCTGCGGTTCTTAACGATGCGCAGCTGCCAAATCGCAAGCAAAATCACACCATTTGAATTCGGCTGTAGGCAGCAATGTCTTGACAGCCCTCACTCACATTGTCACATTCGTGCTTGGTTTATTTTCTTTTTGTCAAATTTGAAATTGAAGAAAGAATACTTGCATATAGCAAGCAGATTTATAAATCTCATCCATTAGCATAGCTGCGACAATTTTATTGTTTACATATGCCCTGTTCATAAATATAGCTACATTAAAATTAACTGAGCTTAGAAGTGGACAAGTGGAAGGTGGAACAACCTTCACGAATTCAGCTGAATTTTTATTTAATACTGGCGCACGGCAATAAAAGGTTCGGAGAAACTACTCAATATTTGATTGGAAAATATTTGGCCAAAACCGCTATTTGCTTCGACTTCGCTTTGAACTCAAAATCCACTATTCACGCATGACTAATATTTATGAACTGTGGCGTGTAATTGACAGATTTGTTGCAGCTATCCTAATCGAGGAGATTTATAAATCTGCTTACCATATAAAAATAAACTTTCCTCGCTTTCAAACATGAAAAAAAAAATAATTAAGCACAAATGATGGATGCAGGTTGTCAAGACATTGCTGCCTAACGTACTGTTGCATAATCGCAGCGGGTTAGCCCCGTTGGAGTGCGCTTCTCGACGGGCACCTGTGCACTGTGGGGAAGCAGTTCCCACAAACCTTCGCCCTCGAGCTCTGCAGTCCATGTTTCCCTGCAATGCACAGGTGCTCGATGAAAAGCGCACTCAACGGGGCTAACCCGCCACAATCAACACATCGAAAGGAATTAATATCGCTACTTAATCTCGAAGTGAATATCGAATAGCATATTATTCAAGACTATTATTTAAAATTCAAATATTTGCAAAACCCTAAATAGAATCGCAGAAGAGAGGTGCCATAGTAAGGCAGGCACTTTAGAAAACAAGCACCATAGAAGATGGGCACATTAGAAGAAAGGTACAATAGATACTAGGCATTCGAGAAGGAGGGCACGGTGAAATGCATGCAGGAGGCTTACACTGGATGCAAGGCCTCAAAAAGGAATTTCATGTTATTGCTAACCCATCATTTCACTTAGATGGTTATTGGAGTTCTGCAGCCCTCCTTCAGTTTTGAAATTATAAAAGGTTGAAAATAAAACTGCCTGGGTTACAATAATTAAAACCTAGTACCACACCAGCAGAGTATGAGCGTACCTTCTCGGCAAGCTTGCCAAAGAAGCTCGTCCTTGCAGCTGATGGAACACTTTTCTCGCGAGATACCTCTGGTTGCGTAAAAAGAATGTCTGGAATGCCATCTTCAGTCTGCTTGGGTACTGCATTATGTTGAGTGGTGTCTCTCGCTGCAGGCATGTTGATGGGCATTGCCATCCGCACTGGAAGCCCGCTGAGCCTCAACCTAGCCGAGCCCGTCTGGAAGCAGTTGGTGGGGCTCCCCCTCACGCCGGCCGATCTCAACGAAGTCGACAGGGACTACGTGCCAGGTCTGTGGCACGAGGCCCTTCCGTTCCAATCTGTTGTGCGCAAAATTTCTCCGAGCCTGAAGTATTGACAGGAACGTGGATGTCGTCTCAAATATAACTTACCTCGATAGTTTGCATAAAGCCGACTGACGCATTCTGTGTTTGTGTCGACGTAGTATTCTCGTTGGGGCTTACCACGTGGTGGGCTGATCCGCAGGCCGGTACCGGGATAGGAACAAACCTTATGCCGACACCGCTCAAAACGGCGGACCAGGGGCGCGCCGAGAAGAACGAGCACCCACAACCACAATGGTCAGCTGCCGGTTACAATCTCTCGAGGCTCAGCACGAGCTCCCGTTTATATATCGTGCTTCAAAACATCACGGTCCAGTGGAGCCGCTCGGCAGTGCCACTTCAACACGCTTGAAAATAAAGACCCAAACCCAAACTACGTTCAACCTGTTTCGATCCGTTTAAATCTGTTGCGTCCATTTTGCCCGTTAGGCTTTTGGGGTAATCTGTTCGGGAAAGAGGCACGAACACACAAGGCATTCTGCACCAGTCGGCTTTATGTAAATGATCAAAGTAGAGTTCAAATCTTTTCTTCCTCGTCTTCCTATGCTTGCGTAGGCTTAAGACATTCGGAACCCATATGTTGGCTGAAATAACATTTTTCTAAGCCTCTCGTGACACTTGAGGGCCAGCCCTAAAATATGTACATCCTTCGTTCCAATGCTCCTTAAATGTATTTGTCACATCAAATCTCGCTACTACTACTACTACTACTTGCCGCAGGTCTGATGTGCATTCGGGACATGGAGGCCGAGCGTTCCGGAAGCTGGACATGCCGTTTGCCACTCACAGTGCCACGGGCCAGGAGGTGCAGCTGAGCGCAAAATACCAGAGAACCACGGTGGAGAACCGCACCGAATACGTCCGGCTTGCCATCAACTACAGGTGACGGCTCTGGCCTTGAAACAGTGCAGGACGCAAGTTTGTTTTTAGATCGTCCGCTAGAACTCGCCGGTACACTTGCGCCGTGGCAGCTTCTTGCGCAGTGGTTGCGATGACGTCAGAACGCCGAGCTCGATTGGCTCTGATTGGAAGGATAGTGGGTAGACCTCAATGCTAGCTGCCTTGAGGTCTACCCCCTATCCTTTCCAATCAGAACCACTGGCATTCTGATGTCACCGCAACCCCTGCGCTAGAAGCAGACGAGCTTGCGCTCTGCGTGGCTTTACATGGGAAACCTTCTTGGACCTTGCTCGCTCGTGTTGGTGTTGGCCACACCACACCAAAGCGAGGCCATGGGAGAGAGGATTTCAGCAACGGAGCACAGCTGTTGGTTTGACGTCGTAGCCACACGACCAATGGCGCAGTGCCACGCCGAGTGTGTGTGGGGGGAGTGACAACAGTGCACAACATTCCCCTCTCCCCCACCCCTTTTGCTGCATAGGAACGTGGGCTGCATAATGTGATAGAGTAGGAACTATGTATTAGTGGAATAGCCGAGTAGGCGCAGAGGCATTTCAATGTCAAAATGGTTGTGTGGCGGCACTTCACAGAAAACGGTGCCATGCCCTCAAAAGGGGAGCATGGGTGAAGTCCTTTGTACATTCATAATTCCTTCATCATGTGTCACATTGCATATCATTCCAAAAGCAAGTGCTGCTCATTAAAGACCCCATCAAGTGCTACTGTACCTTCGTCGCATTTGACGGAATGTCTAAGCCAGGTGATTTTTAAGCGACAGCTTAACCAGCGACACCTTGCAGGGATTTTGGGGTCGGCGTTTGTTGTCTGTTGTCGCAGCGGAAATGGAAAAACCCTTCTTCTCTCCCTTCGTGGCGCAAGGAGAGAGGTCGGGTGTTTCCATCGGTTGCTCCGCGCCAAGAGGGGAGAGCCTCGACGACCCGCCAATAACAACGCTACGACGAGGAGGCATCGTGTGCTAACGATAACTTCAAGACAGGTGTTTTCAAACATTACTCGCATTATACGAAATCTCACTTTGGCAGTATCCATTTGCTAGACGTAATGTTCGAGGGTTTTAGAAATTTCCACTGCGTTCGATTTAACTATAACACCTCTACTTCTCGAATGCAACTTGCAACATAAAATATGATCTGCCAAAACTCGTTGCCTTGCACCCGCCTTCCACAGAGCTTCGCCTTGTTTCTCTGCCCGCACCCCCTCTCCGCTATTCGCTGAACGTCAACGTTACCCCCTCCCTTCACCGCTTAACAACACCGAAAAAACCTGCGCCTTTGCAGGTCCTCCCGACAATGTGTGAAGAAGTAAAAGTGATAGCTGTAACATGTTGACACAATGCGCGGCAAAAATGGTGTCGTCACGTACCGTCCTCAGGCATGCGACGACACCATCTTGCTCGCATTGCACGAACGTGCCACAGCTGTCGCTTTCACTTCTTTGCATATTGTGGGCGAAAAAGGCACCCTTTTGTCTCTGTCTTATCAATATGCACGTGTGCATTTGGCACACGGAAAGGTCTGGCACGAATCAGAGGTTGAAACTCGCTGTTACTGTTTCAGGTTGCACGAGTTTGACAGACAGGTGGCAGCCGTGAGGAGGGCATGTCCAAGGTCATCCCAGTTCCGATGCTCTCACTTTTCACCGGCTATGAGCTGGAAACAATGGTGAGTTGCCGCGTGGAAGGGGCCATGAAGATTAAAATTTTGGGCCGGTTGAATGACGAAGTAACCATGTAGAGGGCATGACGCGGTAGCAGATAGAGCTTTTGTTGACCTCGGATAGATGGCGCCACTGAAACTCCGTATAAGAAAAATTTTGTCGATGACGCCAGGTTTTTGACGCATTTATATTTATGTTGGAACGACAAGATTTATAAAAATATGACCTTTTATCGAGCAGGTAGTTGCACAACTTATTTTTTACAAGTCCCCCTCAGACGTTGCATCGCGATAGTTCTCATGGCCGTTGCTCGTGGCTGCAGATCAGGAAATAAATAATTTTTGCGTGGCGATTACTGGATGGTATTGCAAAACTTTGAAGGAAGGAGATGCGTTTTCTGTCCTTTGTGACAAGATAAACAATGTCAAGTACAAGATGCAAATTCTTTCAGTGTTAAAATCGTCGCACAGCTTCTTTAAATGGTAAGGGTACTGCGCGACAGGTACACATCACGCGACACTGTTAGGCGCGAACATGACATCGGCGCATTTTCGCATTTTGCTTCTAAATAGTATTAGCCTAGCACGAAATTTTATCGCTTACATTATAGAACTAAATGAGCTCTGTCCGTAGCAGTAATAACTTGGATGTCATCAGTTG
The DNA here is from genome assembly GCA_037355805.1 of Ixodes ricinus. Taxonomy (NCBI): domain Eukaryota; kingdom Metazoa; phylum Arthropoda; class Arachnida; order Ixodida; family Ixodidae; genus Ixodes; species Ixodes ricinus. The sequence continues at coordinate 28,659 of JAZHYW010045461.1, read as the reverse complement.
GTTTCAAAAGAAAAACTGGAAAAACCGGCGATCGCTTGTTCGCGCTAACAGTGTCTGCGCTCTGTACCACCAGTGATTTCCCTACACACCCCTGTAAGGGTGTACACCCTGACCTCGAAGTCTCCGCCGGCCCCCCCCCTTCCCCTTCCTATAAATTTAGACAGCCCCTAATTTCCATTCCTGGAAACCCCTGGATACCACAAAACATCTTTAATTTGGGGCTGAATGAATGGGGAGACTGTAGAAAAGAAGGGACTATGAAACAAATTTCTAATCTTGGGCTGAACTGTTCTCATTCAGTCCAAGATACAAACTACAATTTAGCTTTCTATATTCAGCAATGTTATCTTTCTCACTGTAGGTAGGGCAACCCTTCTACTCTTACAACCACTTGAGCGTCCCCTTCCACACATGTGCCACTACTGAGACTGTCATTTTTCTCTACGCAGGTGTGCGGCAGTCCCGACATTCCGATCCAGCTCCTAAAAGCCGTGGCGGCGTACAAGGGCGTCGAGCCAGACAGCCTGCTGGTTCAGTGGTTCTGGGACGTCATGGAAGAGTTCACCAATGCCGAGAGGTCCCTCTTCCTCCGCTTCGTCTGGGGGCGCACTCGGCTGCCCAGGGCCATCGCAGACTTCCGGGGACGTGATTTCGTTCTTCAGGTTGGCACAGTGCACGAGCACAATAGACCCTCTTAGTTCCCTGCTATGGTTAAACCACGATTTAACGAAGTTGACTGGAGCCGCAAATTACTTCGTTACATCGCGGAATTCGTAAAATCGGGAAATGCATTTTTTGGCCATTAGATTCGATAATTACGACTTTAATGCAGCGGCATCCAAGCTGCTTCCGCGGCACCGTATTAAAGCTTTCAATTCTCAGGAAAACAACAAATTTATTGCTCAAGAAAGAAGCTGGTGATCTTCGACTGCGAGCGCTTCGTCAAAAGCGGAAGCACACACTTCTCGTAAGCGGTGAGCGCGTTGAAGGCAACTGCAGTTCCCTCGTGCGCACCCGCGAACCGCACCGTCAGCAGTGTTACGTCCACTGGCAACAGCGTTAATTACCTTCGCTTTTTCTTCTAGAGAGAGAACTTTCCTTTTCTTCTTTGGCGGCTCCATTTGGCGGCGACGTAGACGTGTTGGTAGAGGAATCCAAAGACGTGACAACAGGGAGGACCCAGGAACAAAGAAACACGGATCTCGGCTCCGCAAACGGCCAAAACGACGGCGAACGTCGGCGGCGCCATCTATTGCACGCGACGTGAAATACCGCCGCCAGCGCCATCTGGTATAGTTTACTCAAAGCTCGTGATGCACAGTTCGTTTTTGCGTGGAGTTCCGTAAAATACAGACTTCGGGTTCCTCAATGTTACTGATGCACCATAATGACAATCTTCTGAGTCTTTCTTTTCGAAATATCCGTGAAACGACCTCGTTTTACTTGCATTTATTTTCAAAAAGCTTCGTTAAATCGGAACATTATTTCGTTATTTCGAGTTCAGAAAAGCATTGAGCCCTATGGGCACCTTACAGAGAATCAAAATTTCTTCGTTAGATCGCGGAATTCGTAAGATCGGGTTTCGTAAAATCGAGGTTCAACTGTAGCAGTTCCACTTTTGCCATATTAATGGCAGTAATGAACCTGCAGTCGTTAGTATTTTATTGGGTACTGTCACCTCGCGAGTCATTGGCAGACAAGAAAATGGCCCTCACATAGTTCTTTCTCGATCTCTGTTTGATGGTGACAAAAATACAACTGGTCAGAACAAAGCACCAGCCCGCATATACGCCTCAATAAAATCATATACATCAAGGGGCTTTAGAGCCGGTTGTTTGTCGCCCACAGATTGACAGGACCCGAGTTAGAAATTAATGCTTACTGTGAAATCCAGTTAGGGTGCCTGCCCAAAAGGAAGAGATAAATGATGAAAAACATGGGGTGGGCTACCTTTAAAATGCGACTAGCAAAACTTTATAATTTAAAAAAAAGTGATAAAACACTGGGCCATCTGCTACAAATCGTGTGAAATGGGACCCGATACTGCCGATTGCAGACATGGCAAATTACGTTTCATGGTGCCAGAAACATACGGGAATTCATGACGAACTCCTGTGTCACGGTAAAAGATGTTGCGGATTGTGGATGCAGCAGATTCGCTTTACAGGTGCAGAGAGGGACACGCAAGAACCTGCCACTAAACTCGGCATGTCATCATGTCATAGGAACTGATACCGGAAATTACAGATGCAGCAGGTTTGAGTTTCACGGTGCAATAAATATGTGGAGAGAACTCCTATGTCCCGGCAACTGCTACCGCACGTGCAGATCATAGACAAAAAACGCACGAACCCACTACAAAATCGCGTGCCATGGGAATAAATACCGCAGATCACGGATGTAGCGGACTTGCATTTTACGATGCACATAAACACATGAGATCAACTCGCATGTCACATAAACCAGTGAGCTTCTTCTCAAGAAGGGCCTTTCTTAGTCTCAGGCTTGAAACAAGTGTGCTGTCCGTCCTTGTCCCTAAGTGCTTTTATTCTTTCTTTGATTCTTGTATTTCCACCAACCCGCTCTTTGTTCTTTGCCTCTTATATTTTAAGCTTAGTATGTGTTGTCCATGTTCCACTTCCAAGTCGTCCGATTTCGACCTGGTTAGGTTTTTTGAAGCAGCAAAATTCTTCTCAAGAATGGCCCTTCTTCATCTTAGGCATGAAAGAACTGTGCCATCTGTCCTTGCCCCAAGTGTTTTTATTACTTCTTTAATTCTTGCTAACCAATATTACGTGTACAGAACGCGGACAAAAGCGCATGAACCTCCTACGAATTCTTTTGTCAGACGTACCGGTACCGCAGATCCACGCGGTTGACGAGATTCCCGTCGGACGTTGCGCGATGTCCGACGGGGATGGGGGTGGGCGACGCTTTGGGATTTTTATGTTATAGATATTTAGCCGAAAAACCGAGATGGGCAATGTCTCGGGGAAGGCACCCTTACGGGATTTTACGGTATGCGGCTCTTGTATTGAGTTCCCGTGTTGGATTGTGCCGACGTCTCGGAAAGTATAGGCCCCGCATCATTCTGTTTGAGCATTTCCTTCATCAGTAACCAGACGACCGCCATTATACTCTGTTTCACCTTGTGTTGTACCGCAGGAAAGGCTACAAGCGCAGCTCCTTGCTCTAGGGCACATCTCAGCAGCACAAGCTCTCGTGCACCAAGGGCGGCTGCCAACGCTATGAGCTCGCGTTTCTAGCCTTCGCTGCGGTACAACATAAGGTGAAAGCGGAGTATAGTACAGCACACATGCCATTCTTCGGAAGGCGTTGGTGGCCAAGTTGTTGATAAACGTCTTTAAAGGGAAGATGGGGCGCTCCTGCATTTTGAGAAGACACGCTGCTAATTGAAGGCTTCATTTGGCCTTTAGAATAACGGATATCACAATTATGGTTCACCAAGTGACGCGCTCGAGAGCCATCAGAGCAATTTCAACTCAATAGGGCTGACGCCCCGCCTCCCTAAAGCCTTGGGCAGCCGGAAGATCCGTCGATGCCGCTCATCGCACGGTGTCAAAGTCGTCGGCGTCCGTTCGCGTTTTCAGCATGTTTCTCATGATACCCACACTACCCCCACTGCAGCAGCCGGCTTTGGTATTCGGGTTACTTGCGGGTGCAAACCGCTAAGATTCACTTTCTAACATTTTTTCTTCAGAATTCACTGTCTAACTCATAATTATAATCGACAAAGAAGTTCCCCAGCGGCCCCTTTAGGTACAATGGGCTGAAAGCAACGTCGAGGGTCCAGGTCAGCTGTGGCGTTGTGTGCCGTCGGGGTGGTCCTGCGTGGGGCGTGTAGTCTGGGGTGGAGTGCTTGTGCCGCCATAGCTCAGAGCACTCTGGAGTCACAGCTTAGCTCAGTGTTCAGAATCCCTGAGCCTCTTTCCAATCCACCTGGGGCAAACCTTCCTGCTGTCCAGACAAACACACAATTACTTGTAGCTGAGACAAACAGACGAGTCACCACTACCACATTGCCCGCTGCATTTTTTCGCGAGCGGAGAATGAGGACGCGGTTGTGGCACTTTCCTCCGCAGATGGCACGACGACAAGAAGCCAACAGAAATTCTGGCATATGGCCCATTTGCTTCTGTTAAAGCGGTCCCGAACCTGCTTTGCCTCTTTATGTGCCTCCTTTGTCGGAGACCGCACGCTCGCGAGCCCAGGATTCGTGCGAGTGTCCTTTGGTCTCGTCTTCGCAGGTTCTGGACAAGTACAGTCCGGCGGACCACTTTTTGCCGGAGAGCTACACCTGCTTCTTCTTACTCAAGATGCCGCGGTACTCGTGCCGCCGCGGTCCTCCGAGAGAAGCTCAAGTGATGCGATCCACTTCTGCAAGTCCATCGACACAGACGACTATGCGCGGTCGCGCTCGGCGCGGAGGACGACGTCGACGTCGGCGCCAATTTTGTGGAGGCGGTTGCCAGTGGCGCTCCGCGAGGACGAAGGAATGAGCGACGAGCGACAGTGGAAGGTGCTGCGGTGGAGTCCTTGGGGGTGCTTCTGACGAGTGCAGTAGCGAGGTTTGACATACGATGGATTACTGAAATACGACTACTGCTGACGTTTGTCGCTCGACGTAAAACAGAGCAGGGCTCCAAGCTGGACACTCTGCGAGATCGCCGACCAGCGCGATTGCCCAGCATCGTGCTGCTATCCGCCAACATTGAGGTCAAGCACAGCGTAGGGCCAATTGCGACAGTCGCCGATCTCGCCGAGTGTCCAACTTGGGAGCCCCGGGCCAGCCTCAAGGCAGGTGTTTTGAGTGTTTTGAGCTTCTTTTTGTGTTTTTTTTGGTCCCTGCACGATTACTTGCTTTCCTTAAACGATTGGTGCTCAAATCTGCTCTGCGCACTGCTCTTAGCGGCGGTCTTTCGTTGGAGGATTGTGTTGTGCAAGAAATTTTTTGCTTCGTGGCTTTGTTTTCCTGATTTTAGTTATTGCATTTTTAGTCATTACATGTTTTGTACCAATGAAAAGCCTTCATTTTATGGTGCTATGTGTTCTTTTTGTGTGAATTTTTGTGAAACTGGGCAAGTTATTTTTTGGGAGGAGAATGTGTGTGTGTGTGTGCTCTCGTAGTTCTGGAACCGTTTGCCATTGAGACCACTTTAAAAGAACAAGCTGCAGCTGTGATGCATGTTGATGAGATTATACTTAAGTAATTGTAGATTATGTATAGCAACTTTTCGTTAAACTATATAGCCAAGAATACCGTTCCTTGGAAACACTGTGATGACTACTAGTAACTGTCAGAATACAGAGGGCATTTATTAGGGGGCGAACACCATTTTGTTTATAAGTTGTCACACATGCTTTTGATATACAACTACAGTCTTCGTTAGCAATGCCATTTTGGGGGATGAGCATTTCTCTTCAGTTGTGCTAATAAATTGTTTGTTGCAGAAGAGATGTTGGTTATTTTAGTTTTCAAATCACATTAGGTGGGTGTGATGCCTTCGAAAGAAGTGCTTGCATTGCGATTGTAACACAACCTATTTATTGCACTTGTAGACCATATACACCATCTATTAGCCATCCAAAACATTTCCTCAACTATCGTTAAGATGCCTCGTAATTTCTGCTGTCCAGTCCTCAAAAGCCATAGCAAAAGCTGCTCCAGCTCATCTAAAGCAACCTTGGAGCGCTAGCTACCGTGCAACGTGCAGGCGCTACGCGTGCAAAAGCTTGCATGCCTTCATTGCCACAGTGTAGACAATATGCAGTGCTGCATGTACAACACATAGTGCAGATAAATTCTGCAACTAGGAAGCTGCACGGCTTAGAGAAGCAAGGCTGCGTTACAGAACGGGTGTTTGTGCGGAATGTCGTAGAGTGGTGCGGAAGAGCTAGCGCACGTCCGGTGGCCTTCACCGCTGACGTCTCAGCCTGAAGATGGCGAACAGAACCGCCACGCCGGCCAGGATGCCCAACGAGGCATGAACGCGTTGGTCCTTGAAGATTCTGAAGGGGCAGCAAGCACCGGAGGCGTCGGAAAGATACGCAACTCCGGGAAGTGTCTTTCCTGAAAATCGATAGAACCACACCCTTTCTACACCGGAACTGGTAGCACCACTGTTACAATGAACAGCTGTTTACCACATTATAATGGTCTTCACGCAATAAATTTTAATCTGATGGGTCAGTCAGTGGTATAGACCTTTCCTTACAATGCCGCCATCTCGAATGTTGTCACCTCCAGTATGGGCGAAAAACATTGTTTTGCCATAGCCACGCCAATAGAACACATTTAGGATATAAGCGTAACCGTCGGCCATTCTCGTTTTGTCTCCCCTCTATTTCAGAGCGGAGCTTTTGGCGCCCGTTTCCGGCTTGAGCGGCGTCGCCGTCGGCGTAACCGTGCATTGCATTATGGGACGTTTTCCATTAATGACGTCACGAGTGAAGTCACGAAGGTTACAAGTGACGTCACGAAGGTCCTCACAGGACCTTCACGAGGGTTTGAGTGACCTTCACGAGGGTCCGGAGTGATGTTGCAAGGGAGGAGAGATACGGAGGAGAGGCATACCCTCTCCTCTCAAGAGCTGCGCTCTAACTCGGCATTACAGGGAATTGTAAACATCTTTTCATCTTTTTTTACTAGTAATCGCAGGTTGAAATGTTTTCTTGTTTTTTCGTCGCCCATACCGGATATGCCTGCCAAGTGGCTGAGGACGAAAGTAGGTGAAAAAGGTCTATAGGAAAACCAGCTGCCCGTCTCGCACGTGACAAACCCCCGGTAGACCGGCGTGCTCTTTAAATTTCAACCCGAACAAGCGTCCACGAGACAGTACTCGCCACACTGGTCACCACACGGAGGCACGTTGACCAGAGCATGCCAACCATTTGAATGACAGTAATGCCAAGTTCCTTCCTCGACAATTTATTTCGACACAAGCGACAGTTTTATTGGGCATAAATACACGCAAACGACAAAGAACTGCCTAGCGTACGACTGCTCCTCGCTACACCAAAGACAGGGACGACGATTGGCTCAACGTACGGACGACGCCGAGCGCATCCGTTTAGGCATCTGACAGGGCCGCGACACCGGGCAACACTTTCCCTGCAAGTGGGAGATGAGGAACTTTGAAAAAGCATGCTCTTTTTTTTGTCGGATAAAGTAGGAAAGAAGGGGACTGCTACTATTGCGTAGCATTTGGAAAGTCCGTGTCCCTACGCTTTTAACAAAAGGTGTTAGTCAGATGCAGCCCGTCAGTACCCATTCTACACCGAGGCTCGTGCGACTGGTGCAGCCGCCGACGAAACAGAAAGGACGTTAGTCGTTTTAGTTACCGCAGTTCTATGCTTTGTACTAGTTTAAAGGCTGGTTCGCACATTTGCATTTCGAGCGGCTTTGTTAGGAAGGCTTGTGACCGCTTACGACGAGATAACACACTGACACCATCTATCTGGTGGCTGAGAACTGCTTCCCACCTCCGTATGTGTTTACTCGGTTTTTTTGCGGGCTCGAAATAATTTTGACAATGTTATAAGCGAGCATTTCTCATCCATAATGCATAGTTTTGATCCCGCAAATACCGCAGAAACTTTCATCTAGTTTTACGCGGACCAGAAGTGTTTCCGGGGCTAACCGACAAATTGTGTTGGAGCGTTCTTTCTTTGTAGGCGGTCGCGAGCCGCCGTGACGCAGTCATCCGCGCTCGAATGCAAATGTGTAAATATAGCTCGTGCGCACGAGGTGAACTGAGCCGTAGCGATTGTGCGACTTGCTCCCCAGCTATGGTCACGTGCAGATAAATCCGATCGAGGCCAAAGGCCGAACAACCGAAAAGGCTCGTCCCGTCGTTTGTGAACAGTTGATCTTGGATACTTGTACTATGTTAAAGAGCTTGGACCCAATAGTGCGTTGGCCTCGTAGGGAGTGCATTTATTATATTTTGAAGTACAAAAAATATGTGCCAGTCTAAAAAAAAAAAATCTTTTTGCTACAAACAATTGTTCAGCTAAGCTTTTTCTTTTTCCTTTGTTTTTGCAAGATCATTAAATAGCATGTGGCATTTTTTGCGATAGAAAGGAAGGAAAAGGAAAGAAAACTGGTCTTTTATTACACCCACTTCATTTTGCCAAAATTAATGTTGCGGAGGTCCGCCCTAAACTTTGATGGTTTTACATGTTTTTACTCTAGTGAACTTATCCTTTCATATTTTTACTAAAAATAAAATGTGCCATCTCATTACGCTTCAGTTTTACCTAATGTTGCATTCTGTTAAGAGACCGATTTAAGCGTTCTCTTTAGAAGGCAACACACCATCGGGTCCACCCTGTAGATCAGTGGTTCTCAAGCACGGATGTGTCGGGGACCCCTTGGAGACCCGCCAAAGTGATGGGGGACCTCATGCCAACGAAGAAAGGGGAAGTAGGGGGGGGGGGGGGTATAAAATAAGACGACTAATTGCAGCGCGAAAAGGGCTTCCTTTAGGCCCGCTTCAGATGGGGCAATTTCTTCCAGGATCTTGACGTCGCAACACGGGCCGCCCGTGTTCACACAGCAACTGAATTGCTACGACTGGCCATCGTCATCATCCAATTTTAATTTTCTTGCACTATTTAGATGCACAGTTATGTGTTTCTAAAGACATAAACATGTTTTTGTGTCTTTAAATGGCACTAAGAATACTTGCTCATTTTTTTTTAAACTGTTTATTCCCAAAAACGATCCATTGCAAACCCAGAACCAAGTCTAATTGCTAGCGTCACCACCATAGGGGTGTCGGATGAAAATGTCACGTCCCTGATTGGCTGCTGCCGCTTCAAACGTCTCGGAGTTGTCCGAGTAGCTCATCCGTTTCGAGCAGGACAAGATCCGAGCAATTTGTGTCGCAGCGCCAGGATCTGGGGAAAGCTATTGAACAACCAGCAAGGAGCACCTAAATTGCTGGGAAAATTGCCCCATCTGAAGCAGGGCTTACTGTTGTAGACAGGAGAAGTGAGAAGCATAAAATAAAGGGATGAATGGATAAACAGATGGTAACGGCTGCACACTTTAATGGGTGTTACCTTGCAACCACCTAACCAAAATCAACAAAAAAAAACTTTTTTTTTTCATTGTTTTAAGAAAAGAGGGGAGGGGGGTTTGAGGGTTGAAGCAAGGGCTTTGCGGAACCCCATTTGAGATCCGGTACTGTAGTTCATGTAATCGATGCACAAGGTATTAAACAAAGCCACCATCCCGAATGTTTGCACTAGAACCATAGCTCCACTTCGAGCATCAAGACTCCATTTTCTTATGGGCACCACCATTTTAGTGCAGAGCGGGTGCAATTGGCAATAATTACAATTTTAAAGCGCAACTTCCTGAGCTTCTAATGTGATACCAGCCAAAGCCGGGCATTATCGTTTTGCTCTGTCGTAGATTGCTCCAACATTTCTGGAGGATGAGAAAGTGCCTCCTGTGAATTCGGGAAATAAGGTTAGGATAACTGGCAACAATGATTTTAAGCGCTAAGACGGATAAAGTTTCATTATTTTGCAAGTTTAGTTTATCTGGTCGCTCAAGGCTAGGCAAGATCCGACTTCGCGTTTGGAGGCGATCGCAAGCGTCGCAGCGTGCCGAAACTAGCAACGGCGAACCGAATCGAAAATGGACAGTCTCGGAGAGAAAGGGCGCACTTGCCTTCCAGCAGCTCCAGACTAGCACCACCCCCAGTGCTGACGTGGCTCACCTTGTCCTCGGTCTTCCACTTGGCACAGCACGTCGCCGTGTCGCCTCCACCTGAAGATTTCACACCATCAAACGACCAATTCCTATCAAGATACATTTATAGGGCCAACTCTTGGCACTTTTATGTCTGTGGCATGTAGCCTCGATGGTGACATCACGCTGAGGACGGTGTTCGTGTGACGTCGGTTCACCGTGACGTCATCACGTGATGACATCAGTGTTTACGTGACATCATCAGCGTGACAATCGTCACGCGACACCATGACGTCTTGGTGTTTGTTTGTTTATTCAGACACGTCTAGGGCAGCGAGGCAAAAGGCAGATTTGTCCTGCCTGAAGAGGCCCTGTAGCAATGTCACGTGGCCACGTGACATAATGTCACATGACACCGTGACGTCGGGTGATACCACGACGTCTCAGAAGATCTTTAGATGCTATGCATTTAGAGTGGCTTTAGTATTTACCAGAGAGACGGGCAGTTTTTTTAGGCAGACAGCTTCTGGGCCTTACCAATGATGGTGGTCGCACCCTTGGCAGTCACCTCCACGACGGCATCCATGATCCCCTTTGTTCCAGAGGCAAAGTTGTCCCACTCAAACACTCCCATGGGCCTTGAGACCAGTCGGGGGGAAACAAGATGACGGGCACGTCAGACCCAAATCACGGTAAAGTTGTCGAGTCCAGCTCACCCATTCCAAACGATGGTCTTGGCTCTCCTCACAGCCTCCTGGAACTTGACGACACTTTGCTTTCCCACGTCTAGCCCCTGGAACAAAATTAAATGCATTAATACGCAGAAATTCACAAGATGTCAGAAAAATGTTTAGATGTATCTAAATTAGGGGTGGGCAAATATTCGAAACATTGAAAAAGAATCAAATATCATAAATTCATTATTTGTATTTAGACTCGTAAACTAAGTCTTCGCCATTTTTCGAATATTCGAGTATAAGAATATTTTAAACAAATCGAATATTCGAGAACACTTTCGAAAGCACTATGGTAGTTCCGCTTTCGAATTAGTCCTGCTGCAATTAGCTTTGGTGAACAAAGGTATTCAAAACCGCTACCGCATCACAATGCGGTCACGGTAATATACGGCTCGAGTGTCCTTTCCTGACAACTTAACCAACGATTCAACTGATTTTGACTACTACCATCGCGGGTCAGGAGTTGTGCTATTTTGCCTCGTATTATGGCGGATGGACAAGATTGCGGCGAGCCGTCTGTGAAGCAAAGAAATGAAGGGAAGACAGCGCCAAAAGAAGGAGGGAGGGGCGCCATCTAGAAAACACTTCACAAAGTTGATGGCATCGATGGCGCAACGCATCACATGCGACTCAACACTTCGAACCCTTGTCAGGCATCTAAAACTGCATCCACATTAATAAAGAGTATTGAGGGATTACTGCCGGTACGCCAAGATGAGACCAACCGACACTGACTGACTTTGTGTGCCGTACTCCAACCCCTGCCAGAAAAGAGGATGCGAGGTCTAAATACCTGTTTATTCTCGTTAACACAGGTCTGGTGTCTCAATATATGCGAGAATAAAACTTTCAGCCTTTCCACTCTGGTGAAGAAGGAAGACCAGAGAAGCTGTACTATGATGGGACGACCTCAAGCACGACCTCAAGGATGACGCCTAGAGGACGATGACTAGGACGACCTCTAGGACGACTTCCAGGATGACCTCCAGGACGACCTCGAGGACAGTGCCTAGGGACGACCTCACGGGCAGACTTCTAGGATGACCTCCGAGGACAACGTCTACGACGACCTCAAGGACAACTTCTAGGACGACCTCTAGGCCAACCTGTCAGACAACCTCAAGGACGACCTCAAGGACGACGTCTAGGACGACCTCAAAGACGACTTCTAGAACGACCTCAGAGACGACATCTAGGACGACATCTAGGACGACGCCTAGAGAAATTCAGCCTTTCCACTCTTATGAAAATTGGAGTGGAAAGGGTGGAAAGGTTGCCGCCATCTATGAGCGAGGCCAGCAAGCCGGTTGTCTGGTTGCCGCCGTCGCTCATCGGTGGCGGTAGCTGTCCAGAGTTTTGTGTCGACATTTCTCTGCGGGGGACACGATTTTCGAGAAACTAGCCTTTAACAGCTCCGCTGTAAAAATCTTCCACATACTGAAAGTGATATGCAAAGATGTTATCTTGATTCAGGCACACATAACAGTAAGATTGCTCGAATCCCCTTTCAGTAAAATGTTGAGTGCTCAATATTGCTTGCCAAGATGCAAATATTTACAGTGTTCACCCCTCAACTTGCAGCCAGAACAAGCGGCCACATGACCTGGAGCTGATTATAACTCTTAACCAAGAGTCGTAAAACATTTTGGAGGTGCTCGTCTGTCATTCGCAAGAACCCCGTTTGACTTCACAGTCTTCATCTCGTAAAAAGTATGTCTGCAGATATATATGCGCTGTAGTGGACACTGCTGCTGCAAGATTTCGTGAGATTTTAAAACTTTAGTTCAGGAGGCCAGCAGAAAACTTAACGAAGTCATTGGCTACAAATGCATTCTTCAGCTTATTGCTCGTTTCCCGGGTCGGCTGATCAGCAAATTCTATCTGCGGCAAATCTCTTGAACTTGTTCAGAGTTTATACAGCTGGTAATACCGTGTTAGCAACCAAACATACCTCTTGTCCTTGTGTTTTTGTTTTTGGTTGGGGGGGGGGGGGGTCGTTTGTGGTGGCGTGCCGGGGGCCATTAAATATTGCTCCGCGGGCCGGATGCAGTGGCCGCCAGTTACTGACCCCTGCTTTAGACTATTTAACATTCTAAGTTAACTATTCGTATTCAAAGAATTTAATATTTGCACGCCCTAATCTTAATCCTATATAGACAAAGTTGGAGACAGAATGTGCAGCGTCTTTTGAGCTCCTCCTACCAGTGAGGCAACGACGTTTTTGTGGCAAAACGGGCACGCACATACCACCAACTATAACCGTGATCATCGAAGCCACTTTGCTAGCACAGGGATAGGGTATTGGATTACGTCGGTGGTAGGAATCCCGCCAAGGGACCGGGTCTTTTATAAAGACAACTTGGCCGCATTATCATATTTTCGTAGCAACGTTTTGCAACGCCTCAGGCTTGGAAAGCAGCCCTAGAACAGATTTGGTGTTAGGTGCAGGCGGTGAATATCTTCGTTCTCGAGTTTTAGAAGGTTTTCTCAGCGGCACGTCGCAACAAGCGTGGATAAATCTAACATGCGCTTGATAAACCAATAGCGATCGAGACATGATTAAGGGGCAACTCCACTTCATTTTTGATATTTAGAAAACTATGCAGCCCTCTTCAGTATCATATAGGAAGACCCCATGTCAAATATTACGATCTAATTCCGTCTATATATTTAATAAACTGCCCAGCCAACTTTCAAATGAGCCAAGTCGCCGAAATCTGCCAACTCTAGCGTGCGACGTGAGGGCGCAATCATCAGCGCAGTCAATGCGACGGAGTTGGAGCGGCCAACATTGAGCCTCTACGTCAGAGGCATGTCTACGCCATTCTCACGTTTTGTTTGTTTTTACTTCTCAGAGCGAAATTGAACGATGACGTCATGAGTTTCTCCTCCCGGTGTTGGCTCAACGGAGTCCACGTGATCACCGTAACGCGGATGCGCTAGTTTGCGCTGCCCTGCGCGTTTATCGCATGTCCGGTTTCTCCGCTCCCCTCCTCTCCTCCTCCGTCTTCTCCCCTCCCCCTCTCCCCGGGCCATCACCGTCCACGCCATGCGAAGCGACCTGCCCGCGTCAGCGTATCCTGTACCTCGCCCCCTAGCTGGACGAACGTCACAAGACCACGTGGTTCAACGTGACGTGGCCATGACTCTGATGACATGAGAAGAATGTTGCCTGACGCAACCGAAGTTTCGGTTTCGGTATCAGCTGATGTTTAAATTAAGATTACACAAATAATATTCTCATTTCGCGAATCCGAAGATGTAAAGCTGTTTAGTAGTGCTTTGTGAAATGGAATCACATGTAAGCCTAAATTTTTTGGAATTGAGCGGAGTTGCCTTTAAAGCTCTTTGCCACAGTCTAGCGGAAAATCCGTAGCTCTTTGAGCGACGCTTTAGCCATCAAAACGCATGGCATATTTGGACAATGTGGCTGCCATAGCGTGAATCTCTGCTCAAACGTGGCACATGTCTTGCTTCATGAGCAAACGAGTGAATTATTCTGCACACCTAAATTATGCTGCATTTCCAGCCCACCTCAGATGCAGCAGAGACTTAAAGGAGCCATGAAACAATTTTTCAACTTTCGCTAAATACTAGTTAAAATCACTCCATAACGTTCATAACTGAATAAACTTGCCTTAGGTTTCTTTCTAGGCAATGGCAGCGGCCAAACAAATTAGAGAAATATGAGCATCGTTCATCCCCTCAACTCGGAATCAGAACAATCGACCACGTGGCCTGGTGCCTATCCTATGCCGCCAACGTTAATCATACCCTCGTGCTGGGGTTGGCAAAGTAGAAAACGCGTGCTGCGCTCCAGGCATTGTCAGAGTTTGGTTATTCTCATCACCTCAGTGGTTGGACACGAGCCACTATACCCGAGTGTCCGCCGAGGTATTGATTGTTACGAGCCAAAGTCGACTGCTCACGCAGTGCTCATGTCCCATCCATGAGCCGCGCTCGACTGTCGTCAGGCGGGTGGCTTCGATCCCACAATTACGTCATCAAGCTTTGCAAAGGCAAGACTGAAAAAAATAGTCTCCTCTTAACCTCGCAATTTTACCGCAACAAAGAAGCTTCCGATTCTGTGGCAGACTGTACGAGTTTATTTGGGCCAGACTAGGACCAGTACGCATCTGCAAAGTCACGAACATTCCAACTTGATATCATTTCATGACCCCTTTAAAACTGGTTCACATATATTTGCATCATAATGTGATAGACTGCACTGCTGGTGACCGCTACAAGAAAACACCCTGGTGCCATCTAGCTCTTAAGTGCTTCCCACCTGCACATTCTTTACGCATTGTTGTTCCAACGTGAGCTCAAAATAATTCTGACAATGTTGAGAAGCAACTTTCAGTCTAGTTATTGGAAGAGCTCCAGGGCTGCCAGATGGCACTAGTGTGCAAGTGCGTGCACCCGTTGTAAGTGCTCAGAAGCGCAACGCAATCGATATCACTCCGACTCAAATGTCGCCTCGCGAGTCTTGAAGCAAGCAGACGGTGGCACGGTGCACGAATGCCAGTGCAAATGGCGACGAATAGCTCACCATCCATCCGGAGGGGATTCCGCCCTGGACGGTGCGCCGACCCGACGGCCGCCTTCTCGTCAAACTTGTCGGCCGTCACAAAGTCGACGGGAAGGTGGATCTGAACGTTGTTCCTCTTCGCCTTCTCCAGCAGACTGTTCACAATCGTTGCTCCGTCGCTGTCGTACAGTGAGCTCCCAATCTGCATGACCATTAAAGGCAAATATGCTTGTAATGCTGCCCGATTCCTAAATTGGGATCTGGCAAAAATGAATTTATTGCTAGCGCCGCTTCCAATCTAAGGTACCGTAAACTAAAATAAGGTAGTGAACTGGGCAGTTGGTTGACTTTATACATGATGGGGAAAACAGCTCAGAAAACACGGACTACGAAGAGGAACATACACGACAGGACCTGTCGTGTATGTTCCTCTTCGTAGTCCATGTTTTCTGAGCTGTTTTCCTTATCATGTACCGTAAACTATACTTTATTTTCGCGAATTTTGCGACTTTAAAAACACTGCAAAGAATAGATCCCGCAAATATATTAACTTATAATAATGAGTATGTAGCACAACCCTCCAAATCGTAAAATTCTGTGATAGCAAAATATTCCTAAAATCCGAACTTCGCAAAATTCTTAAGATACTGAGAGGGCGAAAGTAAAGTTGTTTACAATATGTAAGCTCAAATCTTTCTGTGTGAAACAGCTTCATAAAACTGCAGTTCTGTGCAATTCACACGACCAGATTGATGCGCGCGCAGTGGAGGCTTCGCGCCATTTTGTTGGCACCGCAGCCATTCGTTATTTGCCGAGGAAATCGAGGCTCGTAGAAAAGCATGCACTGCACGAATAGCACCATATGCCCGAACAAACTCGCGATAAATTTGGCCAGAAAAATGGAGGCATTTTGACAATTTCTCCACCATTAAGAAATAGGGAGAGACAACTTATTAGACGTAACAATGGAGCTCGTCACTTTGGTTGCTTACTGCCGTGACGACCTGTGTACGCTCTATACTCCGTTTACCCTAAGCAGACGTTGCGGTGAAACCTACGTCTTTCTTTTGCCACGTGATCACGCTCCCGCCCATATCCACGTGCTGAGAGTTGGGCGAGGGGATGAAAAAGAGGCAGTCGACTGGTTCAGGGAGCTCGTAACTCCCCCGCACCGTCGGCATAGGGGTGAACAGTGTACAGAGACTGCGTTTTGCTCAGCTTCAGCTACGGCATTTGCAAATGAGTAGGGGTGTGTGCGAATAGCAGTTTCAATCAAATAGCGCCGCATCACTCGTAGCCTTCACAGTGCAAAGGAAAGCCATGGTATACCGGCTTTCTTTACAGTGTCGAAGCTAGCTGCTGGCGCTGCGCTATTCCATTCAAAGCGGTATCCGCACAGCCCTACAAATTGGAAATCTTCGGCTGGCAGTGTCGCAATACCTGCATGTTCTCGGTGACCTTGAGGAAGGTGAAAGCCATTCCTCCGCCAATGATCATCTCGTTCACCTTGTCGAGCATGTTCTCAATCAGCTGGATCTTGTCCTTCACTTTGGCTCTGTCGTAACACGAAAGAGTTGAAATGACCGCATCAGCTGTGGACCGACACTCCTAGGAGCTCTGACAAATCACTCCTCACCCTCCCAGGATGGCGAGGAACGGCCGGGACGGATTATCCAAGGCCTTGCTGAAGTACTCCAGCTCTTTTTTCATCAACAGTCCAGCTGCCCTCTGTGCGAGCTTGACGCCAACCATCGAGCTGCACCAGAGCAAATTTCACGATGTTATTATGAATTTCAAGGTCTAGCGTGGCTGCACACTAGAGATCAGACAAGAGCACAGCAAGTGCCAGGGATCAAGGACTAGAAGACGAAGTACTACTCACAACTGAACTTCAATATCAACTCTAATGTTAAATTTAATGTGAACTTTTGTTAATAGCACACTGTGTCTTCTTTCTAGGCCTTGTTCCCTGGAGCTTTCAGTATTCTTGCAATGTACCAACCAGCCCATCTTCCTATCTTACTGAGATCACACCTTCAGCCCAACACACTCTCCTTGTGTGTGATATATGTGGCCAGTCTTACACTCCAAAAAAAAATATTGGCTACATGTTTGATCACTCTACCAAATGCTTTTAAATGTGGTAGCTTTATAGGATCGGTGGCGCTCTTAGTTTGGGTGGTGCCAAGAGCAGGATAGCCCTGTCTTTCAGTGCCCGGGATGGGTAATGCTCTTAGTTCAAGGGCGCCCACTAACAACCCCAACATTTATATATATATATATTTTATTTTTATTGCAAACAGCTGAAAGTGATTTCTAGAAATAGCCCAAAAATTTCAAGCTTGAGAACTACATATTTGCAAAAGAAAAAGAAAAAAACACATTTTCAGAAAGCTTTTTTTTTTTTTTAAACGTCTGCTTGAATTTACAACGTAGTTAGCGAAGTGGTGCAGGCAGTCCTTACCTTTTTAAATGACTTCAAACAGGAAGTGTCGTATAACTTTCTCTCTTTCCCTGACTGTTCAGGGGCATACACACGTGCCACCTGGCCAACTGCGAGAGTATTTCGCGAGACCTTTCTTCGCATGCAGACAACGCGTCACTTTTCAGTGCCTCTTTTTTTAGCAGTGTTAGTTGATCTAAAATGATTTTTAAAAAGGAATAAAACTATGTGTAGCAGACCTTAGTGAGCGACGTGAGGGAAGACGTCGCAAAAATGCTGCGCAAAAGGTTATACAGCACAGAAAAAAACAAAACGTCCCAGCCGTCCTCAGCTTCCCCTTCATGAGCACCCCTCTCAATACCCTCAGCACAGCTGCCGGGTGCCGCCATATTGAAAATAGGAAGAAAATGCTACCAGACAGCCAATGTTTTGTCATTAACACCTCCAATCTCCAGTCTGTTTTTTTTTAAGCTTGCATTGTTGTGTTTTTGTTTTCTACACACCTTTTCCCCTTTGTTATCTACACACCTCTCCTCCTCCAAAAGTGTATGGCTGTATCGTTGAAGGGCTATGTTTACTAGGTACGTCCAATTGTCTGGGAGTGTCGAAACCAAAGCCTGGCTGTAGCCCTCGCATCAGAAAGTTGATCACTTAACTCCGAAATCCTGTATCGGAATTCAGAAGTGCAGGGGGATCTCCAAAACTTGCATAACATTTTTGCTTGTTCCTCTACTGTTCTGTGTTTTGCCAATTTGATTATTTCCTGAGAACACACAAGTGGTAGGGTTGGTGGCAATGCAGAAACAATGCCTAGGAACTTTTCTCTACTTGGTTTGTTCAACCTTTCTAATTTCTTATTTGTGATGACTGCTGAGACAAAAAAGATCCTCCACACCTGTGAGCTCGGTGGGCAGTTCCAAAGGCGTCGTTGACAAACACGTCTCCGAGGCTTGTGAGCGATTGCTGGAAAGCAGCCGTGGCTTCAGGAGACGCTTTGATCTGCAAGCAAAATATTTCCAGGTTTCCTCTCCACCGAGTAAACACACGGCTAACGAACTCAAGATTTGTACATATTCTGCTAATATCAGTACCTGAGGTTTGTCATAAGCGAGGGATTTATTAAATAAATGTGTATTTAAACGTTTCCGCTCAACTCGACGCAGGCAACTATGCGAGACCAAAATGTAAAGTGCATGTTTCGGTTCTTATACAAGCGGCTTGTTTTTTGTTTAACTGATTTGTGGGGAGAGGTATTGTCTGTTTAGGTTTGACCTTTGGTGGTATTGTCTCGGATACGTCTGTCGTACGTTAAAGAGACACTGATGAGGCATTTGTACCAGCCGAGATTTTTTTTTGGCTGAAACACAAGCTAAGAAAGCCCAGCTACCCAGCAAAAATATCTGCAGCTTGAAATCTGGCTTTTCTTCCGCACAAAAAATCGTTGATCAAGAACTGGTGTCCAGATCTGCTTTCATTCTCTTTCCCATGGTCACATGCAATGAAGACATAGTCCACAAAATGATTTCGACATTGTATGCCATTTAGTGCAAATAAAAATCATTAAAGATAATAGAATCCATGGAAAATAACTTTTAGGACTATTACGAATTACCAAAAATGTGTTGATTCAAATAAACTTCGACTGCTTAGCTACAGACAGTGACTCGCCACGACCTCCATACTTTATGACGTCACGGTGTCTTACACCAGGAACTGTGTTCCGCATGAAAAAAATTTATTATTTACGAGATGCCAGTGCCTCTTCGAAGAAACACTGAACAAAAAAATTTTCATTATATTAAGTGCTAGGAGAGGACATGTATCGTAATATCCCGAGAGATAGCCCACCTAAAATCGAGAGCAAATCGGGTGAAAATAAAGAGGAATTAAGCTAACTTTCGGTGTGCGTAAAAAAAAGTTGCAAAATGCTCGTTTTATTTTGTGACCTGTGAAACTTGTGACTGCAGGGAGAGGTGATGAACCAAAGAAGACTGTCCTCCCCAGTCAGCAATGTTTGCTTATCTCCCGCGGGCGTGGCTAAGTAACACCATTTCTGTCGAGGTCACCATTGGATAAGGCCCTGCAATTACTAGAAGTGGGCTGTCTTTCGGTGTTTTTGGAAAAATAGCAAATCATGCCAAAATAGGGGTAGGTATCTCTCGGGATATTAGGGTATGTTACCAAATTGAATTTCCCCTAATAAAGCATTTTTAGCGCATTATTTGTATCGCAAGATCAATTGCAGCGATTTCGATACTTGCTTCTATTTTGGGGTCAACATCCAAACTAGCAGTACATTTTGGAATGGCTCCTAAATCAAAATGTGCTCACAAAATAAAAATTTCCTATATTTTTTTAAGGGTTATTTTGTGACAATTTGTGACATAAATGTCCTATCCAGCCACTTAAAAAATAAAGTTTTTTGGGGAGTTTGGAAAGTCGCTTCCACATCCCTCCGAGTGAACCGCCTGTCTAGTCACCTTGGCGCCGTTGGCATCCACTCCCTTCCCCTCCTCCTCGACGTGGAAGCGAAGGTTCTCGAGCAGGATCACGGTTCCCGGTGCTGGGTCGGCGCAGGCCTTCTCCACTTCCGACCCCACACAGTCCGGCAGGAAGGTGACATTCCTGCATTGTGGTAAGCGGAGCCGGTGAAATCCGGGACGCAGGGGTGTTACCCATTATCACCCCGCTTTGCGATTCGTTCTTGGGCGTTCTGATCAGCGAATGCCGCACTCTCATTGGCTGCAGAGGGATAACGCTAGGAAATCAGCACGCTCTGCATTTCTTCAGCCATCAGTGACTGCGGTGGCTCGTCCTTCACAGGTTAATGGTACACTGGTAAGTCGAAAAAGCTGTCTTCATTACAGATCTTGGTTTTCGAATGAACTCCTCGAAACGAAGCTGCGCCTACAGAATGCCCAGGGAAGCGTTGAGCTTTGTGGGCAGTGCCATTAATAAAACTGTTTTCCAATATTGTTGTAAAGAACTTTTTTGCGAAACAGACATTTTGTTTAAACCCCCTTTGTTTGTGAGAGAGCTTGGTTTACAAATTTAGATGTACTCCGCTACCAAGAAACTTATTTGCGATTTAAGCTTGATGTCATAATTTGGCGGTTGTCTCATTTTTTAAATGCTTTAACCGAAGAGTTTATGATCACTTTAGAAAAGAACTGGCCGCTTTCCACACCATCTTTTATATCGGTGACATGCGCACTACTCTATAAAGTTCCGAGGAGAATTGTTTCGATTGTCCAGCTTTTTGTCTCGACTTGAAAAAAGCGTGGATTGTCCGTATATTTCCCAATGGCCGGGTTTACCCCGCTCTAGCTACCAGATGGGATGTAAAGACCAGCCCCTGCCAAAAATGCACTGCTGCTAGCCTCTCCTGAGCTCAAATAAATATCAATTTATTTTATATTTATGCGTACAATAATTGATATTTTGTGCAGTTCTGTTGAGCTTAATTAAATATTAATTAATATATAGAGTTCTGATTGCACCGAATCGTAACGCAAGCCAATGCGGAGGGAAGTCGTCTGCTTCCTTCGCAGGAGTTTCGCTGACGTCAGAACGACGTCAAGCTCTGATAGGCTTTGAGTGAAAGGATAGTCGGTGGACCTCAATGCCAGATGTCTCGAGGTCCATTCACTATTTTTTCAATCAGCCAATAAGAGCTCGGCATTCTGACATCATCACATGAAAAGACGAACTTGCGCTCTGCATATGTTTCCACCAAAGACCATACGAAGTGTCTAGCGTTACGTCCGACGTAACCCAAGTTACGTCCGAATCTCCGCTTTTTCTAGGTTCACGGGGAGAGAGAGGAGGGTGGGGGGGAGGGTTAGGTATACGAGTTTCAGTGCTCCGTTTGGACGTAACGCTAGCCACAGCGAAGACCATATACCTGCCAAGCAGGGTCTTCAGCTCTTCAGCAACAGGAGCGAGGGTGTACTTCTTGTCCACCTTCCCGTCGGGCCGACCGAGGTGGCTCATCAGGACCACCGACTTGGCACCATTGTTCAGTACATACTTCACAGTGTCCAGGGCAGCTACAATTCTGGAAGCAAAGCGATGAAGTCAATTGGCATGAAATTTGGCATTTAACACAATAACGAACTTTTCTATTTCTATTTCTTTTATCCAATAGAAGGGAATGCTTGCCTTTGATTGTTTGCAACCTTGCCATCCTTGAGAGGCACATTGAAGTCAACCCTGGAAGTGGAATTGCAAAAACGAGGAAAGCGATCAGTTTCTGTTTATGTTTACTCGCACACATCATGAAGAAACATTTAACCCATTCAAGGTTGTTGAAGGTCGCAGCTTCAGCAAGCGCCAATATTCTATTTCCAGCGCCTCTATCCAACTCCTCGACGCCTATCTTAAGTACGCTAAAGGCGGCTTTTCAGACACAAGAGAGAAATGATACAAATCTTCCGAAGCCTTAATTCACCAGTGAGGTCTACTAATAACTTCCACATCTTCTCAATCAATGAAATATACATTCGAGGCTTCTCGACATTCACGCAAGTGATTGTCTGTAGCATAAAAAAAGAGTTATTCTGCGATTTGCACACTCCTAGCTGTCTACTCCCATCGAGCTAACGATGCGTCAAGTCCGGTCTCATTCAAGTCAACGAAGCCGGTAGTTGAATAATCTTACCTAATGATGACTCGCTTGTCTTTGACTGCCAAACTTTTGACGCCGAGCTTGTTGAAACTCATCTCTGCGGAGCTTTTCGGAGGTACCACGGGTTATGACCTTCGTTCAATGGAAGGTTGCGGTGGGACGCGAACTGCCGATCCCCGAAGCTCTTCCGCTCTTATGTGGCTCAAAAAAAAAAAAAATAATAATAATTTTTTAGCCGGGTTGCCGCAGTTGCCGTGAAAATAAACTGCTTTACCTTAACAGTGTAGGGATAGAGTCGAAGCTTCAAAAGCAAGTACCAGTTTTGCCAGTTCAACGTTAACCAACCAACCGTAACCTAAACTTCTTTAGTTCTGTTTTCGTTTCGAAAATCGCAATTTTAAGCATTTGTGTAGTTCGCAAAAACGCCGCTAGGTAAGAATACGCGCGAAGATTCAAAAACTAGCGCAGACGATGCAGAGTTGGTGCAACCAGAGCCTCGTGCTACCGCGTGCAACTTGCAAGCCACCACGAACAAACCATTTTTACTAGCATGGCAACATGGTAAAACCAGTGGCGTCAAAAAGGGGGGGGGCGGCGGCGGCGGATTGCCCCATAATTCTCTACTTCAACATCCAACGTTTCGTTTTCTCTCGCTGTCCTAAACCCAAATTCTACTAAATCAGTCCCGCCTTCGGGAACTGCAAAGGAAAGTCAGCATTCAGCTGTTCAGCGACGCGTCGTCCGCCTCCTCACCACACACTGCAAGCTTGATCCTCTGCAGCCAAAGCCTGCCGATGCTGCAAGCGCGAGCTCGGGCCTTTCAGCGTCCCTGCCAAGCACGCACGCTCGTGCGGTGCAGGCACTGTTCAGGGCCACATGCTCGCGCTTCTAGCATCGGCTGCGTCTGGACCTAAGCTGTCCACTTCCAGCTGGATTATGGAACTGGTAATGAGGCAATCTAGCTGGATTCCAGCTGGACCCAGCTGGACCGTGGCGGATTTAAGGGGGGGGGGGGGGGGGGGGCGGCTGCCCACCTCCCCCTCCTCGGAGGGCAATTTGACATGGGTGGACCCCCTTGCACAAGGAAGAATGGAAGAATAGTATCCTTTAAAATTTTCCGCCCCCAAAAAAATAAAAACAAAACGGAGTTCTGGATTTGCTTCGCGCTCCTGGCTTTGAGGCATGCATTTCTAGCGCGAGCGCTCGTTCTCCGGAAGAACGTCTCAAAGCAGCTACCTCGAGCTCTCGTGCTTGTGGCATTTTCTGCAGTCTCAGTACAGTGTACTGACCGGAGCGGCTCGTGATAGGTGTCGACACCGCCGCATCGGCAGCAGGGTGAGTATGGTGGTAGTGCGCGTGCACCGCGTGTGCGCGCACGTGCGGCGGCACGTGCGGGCTATAGCGACTTTCTGCTGCCCTGTTGACTGCAGCGCCGAGATTGTTGTCTATACGAGAAGCCTGACAAGTTCCGAGTCGTGCCGGTCCAAACACTACCCCGTATTGTAGTACACTCAGGGGCTGCATATCTGACGTCTGGGGGCTCGTGTCGCACCGTGTAGTTCAATCTCTCTCTCTCTCTCTCTCTCTCTCTCTCTCTCTCTCTCTCTCTCTCTCTTATATATATATATATATATATATATATATATATATATATATATATATATATATATATATATATATATATATATATATATATAAAGTCCTCAAGGATATAGTGCATATCCTTGAGGACTTTTCTGGCATGCTCAATTTATCTTTTGAACGGAATCAAGTCGCCTGCGTACTGTTCCTTGATGTCCGCAAGGCATTTGATAGTGTTAGCCATCACATTTTGTTAACAAAGCTTTCAAAGTTAGGCTTTCGAGGCTCTTTTCTACATTTACTGGAAAACTTTCTACATGATAGGCGTCAATGTGTTTCATTTGGAGGCTATCAAAGCGGATTCCTTGCAATCAAAGCTGGTGTCCCCCAGTGGTACCAATTTCACTATTCCAAAGTGCTGACCACACCGTTATTTTATCTCGAGCGTCCAATTATTCAGATGCCTTTTCGTCTTTACAAACTGCGGCAATTAAAACTATAGACTGGTTTGAAGCTAATTGAATTAAAGTTAATGCATTCAAAACGCAGCCAATATGTTTCCACAATCCTTTGAAAAAGTTAATATGACCTCCTCTTTACGGTTACATACGTCTGGATGTCTATCATGCGCCTGTGAGCCTATACAGCATACATCTTCTATAAATATCTTGGCCTATTCTTTGACAGTGACCTACCTGGAACACTCATCTTGCTCATGTGTGTAAGGAAATTCATGCAGTGTCTTGTTTGTGATACAACACGAGATATTTTATCCGTTCGAAAAAATTGTGTACATGCTCTAGTCTACAGTGTGCTCCGTTACGGTATTACCATGTATGGTCATTGTGCTCTCCGTTGGCAAATTAGAATTAATTCGATTCTGCTTTCTTTGTTAAAGAACATTTCCTGTGATTTATGCCTTGGT
Organism: Ixodes ricinus; assembly: GCA_037355805.1. Classification (NCBI taxonomy): domain Eukaryota; kingdom Metazoa; phylum Arthropoda; class Arachnida; order Ixodida; family Ixodidae; genus Ixodes; species Ixodes ricinus. The sequence goes on along the minus strand of JAZHYW010045461.1, from coordinate 4,091 downwards.
AATAGGTTGAATATGATCCACAATATCCGTAAATGACAATCGCACGTTTGTATTTTGATCCTGGTGGCTGTATTTTTCGTTATAAACGGCCCACTCTGGCAAGCGCTCGGAGAAGGCCCAGCGCAATCGTGACGTAGGTCGTCTCAAGACGAGCAAAGCTACGGCGAGGCTGACGTCGAGAGGATGGCCTAGTCGTTCCAGCCACCGAAGCGGCTGCTTTTGTACGAATTTTGAGTGACGGGTTAATCTTCTATAATCTTGTAGGGGGACAATAGCGACTTCTGCGACACACAAAGGGATTCTCGGGAAGAGGGATTTCCTCCTTCCCCCTTCTCTCGTCGTGGCCGGAGGCGAGACGACCTCCGTCACTAGCTGTCAAGGTTCCTAGACGAGCATCACAAACGAGGCGTTAGCGACATCCACCAGGTGCTCTTTGCTAATCGTTTAATTCGTTTTAAAATGCCTTTTCGAGACTTTTTTAGCAAGATAGTGGTATGTTCCATGTGATACTGCTCTTTTGAACACATATAGACCAAAAAATGAGCGCCGAAATTCCGTTGTAGTATCCCTTTAAAGCACTTCACTTGCCTGATTTTAATTCGCTATTGATGGAAACTGCTGTTCATGGGCATTCTCGTATTCTTAAACCCAAAGAACGTTACCGGATACCTCGATGTTCGACAAGGTTTAGAAAAAGAGCTCGTAGTTACTATATGTACCAGCATTTCTGAACAAACTACCCTCTACTATTCTAAATTCAAGAACAAAATACAAGCTCAAGAAAGCCCTGAGGAATTTTAGTTCGTAAAGTGCTCACTAGTTTGCTTTTGTTATTCTAATTTCTTTGTGTGGATTTTATTTTACATGTTTCCTTTTAAAAACGGCTGGTTTCACTGATTGTAAGACGCTGCCACGCTGCCAGTCAAGCTCCAATGTGGCTTTGGCAGGTCGGACTTAACATACGTTTTGTTCATTTGCAATACAATTATTATTATTATTATTATTATTATTATTATTATTATTATTATTATTATTATTATTATTATTATTATTATTATTATTATTATTATTATTATTATTATGCAGGTTTTTTATGCTTTACAGATTTGTTTAAAAAAAGGCTGTGAAAGCTCCACTTATCCGGTTCGTGCAGGTGAGTTATACGGCCAGGAGGACATGGTATAGGGGCTAATCTTAACGATCAGTCGGCTAATTAATATTCACTAATTAACTTTTTAATTAGTGAAAATAGACATATATGGTTCCAATTAGAAACTTACTGAGCGTCGTCCAAAACCCCTAAATCAGTAATTTTCAGAAAGACTTTGAGCGCATGAGAAGCGCAGTAGTGCGCTAAAGTTACCACTCGTGGAGCAGGTACAAGGCTGGGGCTCTCACAAGAGACGAAAAAATCGCGCGGGCGCCTTACCGCAACTGCTAGCCTTGTACCTGCTCCACGAGTGGCAACTCTAGCGCAATACTACGCTTCTCACGCGCTCAAAGTCCTGAAAATTTCTCATTTAGTGGTTTTCGATGACGCTCAGCAAGTTTCTAATTGGAACCATACGTCCATTTTCATTAATTAAAAAATTAATTAACACTTTATTTAATTAGCCAACTGATCATTACAATTAGTCCCCTATTCTATGTCCCCATGACCGTATAACTCACCAGCACAAACCGCCTAAGTGTAGCTTTCACAACTTTTACAGCGAAGCTATTCACACACTTCTGACCGAGTACGACCGAGAGAGACCAGACCGGCTTAGGACCAGCTCCGCTGCAGTACATCCGGTCCTAAGACGTCGCAAAAGGCTTAAAAACCGGTCTGGTCTCTCTCGGTTGCATATATGTGAACGGCGCTTTTTTATACGCGTTTATACAGCCTAAAACTTGGTCTGCCTCAACGGGCGACGAGTCTCCCAGCTGTAGATGAAAAATTGAGCCAGTGCAGTACAAACCGCTAGCCTGGGGTCTTTAACGTGCACCACGCAGTATAGTGACACACGACCGCACGCCGGTACGATGCTCATCCAGATCGAAACGGGCACGGGTGGGGGTTGAACCCAGGATCCCTGGGTTCTGCAGCGCGAGCCCTCGCTCCACGTGCTCCGAGCTGGTGTGCGCTAGCCCTTTAGGCTTTGGAGGTTCTTTTCTACTAGTGGCGTAACTAGTTATGACGGCGCCCATGGCAAATGAAATTTCGCGCATGTGGGGTGGACTCGGCTCGGCGCCCCTCCCAAGTGGCGCCCGGGGCACTTCTACCCCCCTGCCCCCCCCCCCCCCCTAGTTACGCCACTGTTTTCTACTGCTTCTGGAAACTTCCTACATGATAGGCATGCATATGTGTTTGTTGCTTAGGGACACTGACAGGGTATTTATGGTGCCCAAGAGTCCAGAACACAATTTGCGACTCGAAATTCGTTTTCTTTCCACTTGAAAACCTTCGATCGAGAACCTGCCGGTTTGAGACGCGCTCACTTTCTTCTCCGTGGTCACGTGCCGTTTTCTGTGGTTCAGACAAAACCACCAAAGATGATCAAAGTCATGGGTCTTCGAGCATAGAGTTATTTCTTCGAAGGCACACACTCAACACTAAAAACAGACAAAAAATTATGATACCCATTTTTTGTGACTTTTAAAAGCTGCAAATACGTTGATTGAAAAAAAAGTTGAGTTAGCATTGCGTGTTTTACATTGCGCGTGCGCGGAACCCTAAATTGCCGTCTTGCATTGGCGCATGGCAATATTTCCTCTTCCTTCCCATTTGAGTTTCGGTTTCGAGCAGTTGCGTATTTTGACTTTATAATAGGGTCATTCCATGCCAAAGGACACGGCAATTTTCGTCATATTTTGGATAGGCTTGAAAAAAATATTATGAATAAAGACACGTTTGAAAGTAAGGATGGCTAAGCTTGAGGGCTGAATTAAGTTTATTTTTGCTGACATCACGCTCCAAAGTGCGGGGAATCGGAGAAAAGCTCCTGTACTTCAAAAAATTGCTGAAAAAAAGCTTTTCTTATTACATAATTTTACGTTTGCATGCAATCGAGCACTAATATATTCTATCTTACCTTGAAAGTAAAACACCTTACGCCGCCAATTTGGGTCCAGACAGGCACTCCAAACCTAAGCAAATTTTTAAGACCTCTTGCTTTTTTTTAGTCAACTTGAAATTAAAGTTTGACTAAGAAACTTTTTTCGCTTATTTTTCTGAACCTTATGCTCGACTAGGTTGCATTATAATTATAAAAAAATTATTCGGACAGTTTTTAATTAAATGGTGAATATGTCACTTTCTTCAAAAACGGCTATATAGAGGGTAAAAAAAAGCCATGTGGGCAACGGTGCTCGCATTTTCTGAAATAGCCGAAAGTTTAACCGACCCCATCTGTTCAACATATCAAAAAATTGGAAAATTACTTTTTGTTATTTTGGAGAAATTATTTTTTAAATATGAGGCAGAACGGCATCACCTCAGGCGTCCACCTCGTCGGCAACGCACGCCGTCGTCTGCTACGGTCGAGTGAAACACTGCACGGGGTACTTAATTTCGTTAATTATATTTCTATAGCTAAAGCTGAGGGTCTTGACATTATGACATGTCTATTTATAGTGACTAGGGAGTGCATATTCTTTTTTTTTTTGCTTTAAACTATATGTCCGGGTGCGCTTGCAAGTTGAATAGCGACAACGCGAAATATTGTTTGGGATACTTTTTGTCAAAGCCGAAACAAAGCACGTTTGCAGCTCACCGGCGTTTTTGTTTCTTCTTATGTAAATAAATATGAAATACAGTCCAGAAATACTATATCACATTTAGAATATCATTGTTTCATTAGCTTTCAGTTCATGTCATAGGCTGAGAACACTGCGCACGTCTGGAACATTCACCGGTGTGATCTGTCTGCTGCGATGTCTTTAAATTCGCATGCAAATCTCTTTCTGCACGATGGATGTGGGTGTTATTTTAGCTACCACGTAATAATATTCTCTTGGCACGCTAATTTGAAGGCTTTAATTCCACTTTACATGTGCTCAGGTGACGGGAGACAAAGCCGTCGTCTGCTAACCGAGTTTGTGAATGCAGA
>JAZHYW010045460.1:0-10832 GCA_037355805.1 Ixodes ricinus | reverse complement strand
CCTTCTTTTGCCATTGTCTTCTCTCCAGGTCGGTCTTTGGTCAGATGGTGTCCAAGATGTCGCTGCTCACGCAAAGAGAGCCTGCTGCTGCCACACCGCGTCTGGAAGGTGAAGTTTGTCGGCGAGAGTGTGGACGACTGCGGAGGCGAGCTACAGCGAGTCGATCGCCGAGATGTGCGGCGAACTGCAGAACGGCTCGCTGCCGCTGCTCATCCTGACTCCCAACGGAAGAGACGAGGCTGGCACCAACCGCGACTGCTTCCTGCTGAACCCGGCACGCAGCTACCCAGCTTCACATGAACATGTACCACTTCCTCGGGTACGTACGCCGCTTCGTCAGCTGCAGCTTTTCTTTTCTTTAATGCGTTGGCACTTTAGAAGGCCAGCCGTTGGGGATTTTGCATCCGTGCTCACACGTAGCCTCGCTGGTAACGTCACACTGACGACGTCGCAGTGTTCACAGCAGATGGCTGCTGATCGTGGAGCTGGAGCAGTGACGAGTCTCTGAGAGAAACTCTGGGGTTCTCGTTTTTTCTGCGACACTGTGATGTCACTTGAGACCGCGACGTCCGATGACATTCTGGCATCACAAAGGACCTAAAATGCTCTGCATTTGGAGCATTCTAGTGATATACAAAAGGGACGAGCAGTTTAATGTCTCTGGTCATTTGGAGTCTTGGGGAATATTGTTCAGGTGCCTCGGTGCAAGCTGACTTGATCAGTGGAGCTTTCACATTGTGTGGACTTTGGTTGTGCCTTCCTAGCAATACATGGTCATGTGCAAATTAGTGGATTTTGAGTTCAAAGTGAATAGTGGTTTTGGCCAAATATTTCCAAATTGAATACTCGAATAGTTTCTCTAAGCCTTTCACTACCCAGCACCAGGTACGAAAATTCAGCTGAACTCGCGAAGGTTGTTCCCAACCTTCCACTTGCTCAGTTAATTTTAATATAACTAGATTTATTAGTGTTGTGAGAATACTAGAATTTTCTAATGGTAGTTTCAAATAGTACGCTATTTTGATATTCTGCTTCGAGATAAACTGCGATATTCATACTTTTGAAGTGTTGATCGACTACGAGTTGGCCATGTTGAGTGCGCTTCTTACCGGGCATCTGTGTACTGAGGGAAAGCAAAGCCCACGAGGTCTGCGGGTATTTCTTCCCTGCAGTGCATAGGTGTCGGGAGAAGCACACTCAAAGGCGACTAATTGCCACGATTATGCCCAGTATGTGTAGTTACGCATATGCGAGCTAATGAGGCAGAAAAAGCGTGGTGGAAGCTGCGGTTCTTAACGTGCCGCAGCTGCCAAATCGCAAGCAGCAAAGTCACACCATTTGAATTCGGCTGTAGGCTAGCAATGTCTTGACAGCCCTCACTCACATTGTCACATTCGTGCTTGGTTTATTTTCTTTTTGTCAAATTTGAAATTGAAGAAAGAATACTTGCATATAGCAAGCAGATTTATAAATCTCATCCATTAGCATAGCTGCGACAATTTTATTGTTTACATATGCCCCTGTTCATAAATATAGCTACATTAAAATTAACTGAGCCTAGAAGTGGACAAGTGGAAGGTGGGAACAACCTTCACGAATTCAGCTGAATTTTTATTTAATACTGGCGCACGGCAATAAAAGGTTCGGAGAAACTACTCAATATTTGATTGGAAAATATTTGGCCAAAACCGCTATTTCCTTTGACTTCGCTTTGAACTCAAAATCCACTATTCACGCATGACTAATATTTATAAACTGTGGCGTGTAATTGACAGATTTGTTGCAGCTATCCTAATCGAGGAGATTTATAAATCTGCTTACCATATAAAAATAAACTTTCCTCGCTTTCAAACATGAAAAAAAAAATAATTAAGCACAAATGCTGGATGCAGGTTGTCGAGACATTGCTGCCTAACGTACTGTTGCATAATCGCGGCGGGTTAGCCCCGTTGAGTGCGCTTCTCGACGGGCACCTGTGCACTGTGGGGAAGCAGTTCCCACAAACCTTCGCCCTCGAGCTCTGCAGTCCATGTTTTCCTGCAATGCACAGGTGCTGGATGAAAAGCGCACTCAACGGGGCTAACCCGCCACAATCAACACATCGAAAGGAATTAATATCGCACTTAATCTCAGAGTGAATATCGAATAGCATATTATTCAAGACTATTATTTAAAATTCAAATATTTGCAAAACCCTAAATAGAATGGCAGAAGAGAGGTGCCATAGTAAGGCAGGCACTTTAGAAAACAAGCACCATAGAAGATGGGCACATTAGAAGAAAGGTACAATAGATACTAGGCATTCGAGAAGGAGGGCACGGTAAAATGCATGCACGAGGCTTACACTGGATGCAAGGCCTCAAAAAGGGAATTTCATGTTATTGCTTACCCATCATTTCACTTAGATGGTTATTGGAGTTCTGCAGCCCTCCTTCAGTTTTGAAATTATAAAAGGTTGAAAATAAAACTGCCTGGGTTACAATAATTAAAACCTAGTACCACACCAGCAGAGTATGAGCGTACCTTCTCGGCAAGCTTGCCAAAGAAGCTCGTCCTTGCAGCTGATGGAACACTTTTCTCGCGAGATACCTCTGGTTGCGTAAAAAGAATGTCTGGAATGCCATCTTCAGTCTGCTTGGGTACTGCATTATGTTGAGTGGTGTCTCTCGCTGCAGGCATGTTGATGGGCATTGCCATCCGCACTGGAAGCCCGCTGAGCCTCAACCTAGCCGAGCCCGTCTGGAAGCAGTTGGTGGGGCTCCCCCTCACGCCGGCCGATCTCAACGAAGTCGACAGGGACTACGTGCCAGGTCTGTGGCACGAGGCCCTTCCGTTCCAATCTGTTGCGCGCAAAATTTCTCCGAGCTTGAAGTATTGACAGGAACGTGGATGTCGTCTCAAATATAACTTACCTCGATACTTTGCATAAAGCCGACTGATGCATTCTGTGTTTGTGTCGACGTAGTATTCTCGTTGGGGCTTACCACGTGGTGGGCTGGTCCGCAGGCCGGTACCGGGATAGGAACAAACCTTATGCCGACACCGCTCAAAACGGCGGACCAGGGGCGCGCCGAGAAGAACGAGCACCCACAACCACAATGGTCAGCTGCCGGTTACAATCTCTCGAGGCTCAGCACGAGCTCCCGTTTATATATCGTGCTTCAAAACATCACGGCCCAGTGGAGCCGCTCGGCAGTGCCACTTCAACACGCTTGAAAATAAAGACCCAAACCCAAACTACGTTCAACCTGTTTCGATCCGTTTAAATCTGTTGCGTCCATTTTGCCCGTTAGGCTTTTGGGGTAATCTGTTCGGGAAAGAGGCACGAACACACAAGGCATTCTGCACCAGTCGGCTTTATGTAAATGATCAAAGTAAGTTAAGGGGAGACACTACCCAGAAAAAAAAATTTCTGCGAAAAAAGATGATTTTGAAAAATTGCATAAATACATCCAACAACATCTAGAGAGTATTCCCAGAAAGTTTCATTAGTTTAGACTGCATAGTTAATTTTTAATAAATTATTTTCTGTCCACTGAAGCTAAAGAAAAGGTAGGGTTTGGAGCACTTTGAACGCAGTTTTCTCCGTTCCACTTTTTGGTATAAATTCCATTTTAGTCAGCCAATCGTTTAATAATGGCAATACAAGGAAGGCTCGTTCTTCACTTTTCCTGACTGAAATTTAATAAGGAATGCGGCTATGGAATGCTTTTGTCACTTTGCAGATGACCTTTAAAAAAATTTTGACATTTTGTCGAAGACACAGGAGACCAGAAAGTTCACCAATTCTTCAGAAGAGAAATTTTATAGAAATAACTGACTTCTTACAAAAACCTTTCCATAGCCGCACCCCATAGGCGTTCTGCTACATATCTAGCGAATACAAATCTTGAATATTGTTATAGTTCTCTGACGATAGGATTACTAAACAATGTGGACGTGTTGCTGATAGAAGCTGTTCTAATTTCCTTCTCATTTACCCGACAGACCTGAAATTTTGTTATGCACCCTCTAGCGTGACCACCAGCCTACCCTGTAAATTTAATTAATTTTAAGCCAAGGGTTCAAAAGTTGACCCTCCTAAGTGGTGTGCCCCTTAAAATCTTTTCTTCCTCGTCTTCCTATGCTTGCGTAGGCTTAAGACATTCGGAACCCATATGTTGGCTGAAATAACATTTTTCTAAGCCTCTCGTGACACTTGAGGGCCAGCCCTAAAATATGTACATCCTTCGTTCCAATGCTCCTTAAATGTATTTGTCACATCAAATCTCGCTACTACTTCGACTACTACTACTTGCCGCAGGTCTGATGTGCATTCGGGACATGGAGGCCGAAGCGTTCCGGAAGCTGGACATGCCGTTTGCCACTCACAGTGCAACGGGCCAGGAGGTGCAGCTGAGCGCAAAATACCAGAGAACCACGGTGGAGAACCGCACCGAATACGTCCGGCTTGCCATCAACTACAGGTGACGGCTCTGGCCTTGAAACAGTGCAGGACGCAAGTTTGTTTTTAGATCGTCCGCTAGAACTCGCCGGTACACTTGCGCCGTGGCAGCTTCTTGCGCAGTGGTTGCGATGACGTCAGAACGCCGAGCTCCGATTGGCTCTGATTGGAAGGATAGTGGGTAGACCTCAATGCTAGCTGCCTTGAGGACTACGCCCTATCCTTTCCAATCAGAACCACTGGTATTCTGATGTCACCGCAACCCCTGCGCTAGAAGCAGACGAGCTTGCGCTCTGCTTGGCTTTACATGGGAAACCTTCTTGGACCTTGCTCGCTCGTGTTGGTGTTCGCCACACCACACCAAAGCGAGGCCATGGGAGAGAGGATTTCAGCAACGGAGCACAGCTGTTGGTTTGACGTCGTACGCACACGACCAACGGCGCAGTGCCACGCCGAGTGTGTGTGGGGGGAAATAAAGAGTGCACAACATTCCCCTCTCCCCCCACCCCTTTTGCTGCATAGGAACGTGGGCTGCATAATGTGATAGAGTAGGAACTATGTATTAGTAGAATGACCGAGTAGGCGCAGAGGCATTTCAATGTCAAAATGATTGTGTGGCGGCACTTCACAGAAAATGGTGCCATGCCCTCAAAAGGGGAGCATGGGTGAAGTCCTTTGTACATTCATAATTCCTTCATCATGTGTCACATTGCATATCATTCCAAAAGCAAGTGCTGCTCATTAAAGACCCCATCAAGTGCTACTGTACCTTCGTCGCATTTGACGGAATGTCTAAGCCAGGTGATTTTTAAGCGACAGCTTAACCCGCGACACCTTGCAGGGATTTTGGGGTCGGCGTTTGTTGTCTGTTGTCGCAGCGGAAATGGAAAAGCCCTTCTTCTCTCCCTTCGTGGCGCAAGGAGAGAGGTCGGGTGTTTCCATCGGTTGCTCCGCGCCAAGAGGGGAGAGCCTCGACGACCCGCCAATAACAACGCTACGACGAGGAGGCATCGTGTGCTAACGATAACTTCAAGACAGGTGTTTTCAAACATTACTCGCATTATACGAAATCTCACTTTGGCAGTATCCATTTGCTAGACGTAATGTTCGAGGGTTTTAGAAATTTCCACTGCGTTCGATTTAACTATAACACCTCTACTTCTCGAATGCAACTTGCAACATAAAATATGATCTGCCAAAACGCGTTGCCTTGCACCCGCCTTCCACAGAGCTTCGCCTTGTTTCTCTGCCCACACCCCCTCTCCGCTATTCGCTGAACGTCAACGTTACCCCCTCCCTTCACCGCTTAACAACACCGAAAAAACCTGCGCCTTTGCAGGTCCTCCCGACAATGTGTGAAGAAGTAAAAGTGGTAGCTGTAACATGTTTGACACAATGCGGGCAAAATGGTGTCGTCACGTACCGTCCTCAGGCATGCGACGACACCATTTTGCTCGCATTGCACGAACGTGCCACAGCTGTCGCTTTCACTTCTTCGCATATTGTGGGCGAAAAAGGCATCCTTTTGTCTCTGTCTTATCAATATGCACGTGTGCATTTGGCACACAGAAAGGTTTGTCACGAGTCAGAGGTTGAAACTCGCTGTTACTGTTTCAGGTTGCACGAGTTTGACAGACAGGTGGCAGCCGTGAGGGAGGGCATGTCCAAGGTCATCCCAGTTCCGATGCTCTCACTTTTCACCGGCTATGAGCTGGAAACAATGGTGAGTTGCCGCGTGGAAGGGGCCATGAAGATTAAAATTTTGGGCCGGTTGAATGACGAAGTAACCATGTAGAGGGCATGATCGCGGTAGCAGATAGAGGCTTTTGTTGACCTCGGATAGATGGCACCACTGAAACTCCGTATAATAAAAATTTTGTCGATGACACCAGGTTTTTGACGCATTTATATTTATGTTGGAACGACAAGATTTATAGAAAATATGACCTTTAATCGAGCAGGTAGTTGCACAACTTATTTTTTTACAAGTCCCCCTCCGACGTCTGCATTGCGTAGTTCTCATGGCCGTTGCTCATGGCTGCAGATCAGAAATAATTATAATTTTTGCCTGGCGATTGCACTGGATGGAATTGCAAAACTTTGAAGGAAGGAGATGCGTTTTCTGTCCTTTGTGACAAGATAAACAATGTCAAGTACAAGGTGCAAATTCTTTCAGTGTTAAAATCGTTGCACAGCTTCTTTAAATGGTAAGGGTACTGCGCGAAAGGTACACACCACGTGATGTTAGCGAACATGACATCGGCCACCTTCGCATTTTGCTTCTAATAGTATTAGCCAGCACCAATCTTATCGCACATTATAGAACTAGACGAGCTCTTCCGTACTATAACTCGATGTCATCAGTTGGTTCCAAAGAAAAACTGGAAAACCCGCGTCCCTTCCTCGCAACTAACAGTTTAGACCTGTACCCCCAGTGATTTCACACACTCCGTGGGGTAACCCCCTGATTTCCAAGGCACCACTTCTTCCGACTTGCTTGGTATGAATTTAGACGGCCCGTAGGTTACAGCATGGAAGCCCTGGATACCACGAAATGATCTTTCTAATTTGGGGCTGAATGAATGGGGAGGCTGTAGAAAAGAAGGGACTATGAAACAAATTTCTAATCTTGGGCTGAACTGTTCTCATTCAGTCCAAGATACAAACTGCACTTTATCTTTCCGTATTCTGCAATGTTATCTTTCTCACTGTAGGTAGGGCAACCCTTCTACTCTTACAACCACTTGAGCGTCCCCTTCCACATATGTGCCACTACTGAGACTGTCATTTTGCTCTACGCAGGTGTGCGGCAGTCCCGACATTCCGATCCAGCTCCTAAAAGCCGTGGCGACGTACAAGGGCGTCGAGCCAGACAGCCTGCTGGTTCAGTGGTTCTGGGACGTCATGGAAGAGTTCACCAATGCCGAGAGGTCCCTCTTCCTCCGCTTCGTCTGGGGGCGCACTCGGCTGCCCAGGGCCATCGCAGACTTCCGTGGACGTGATTTCGTTCTTCAGGTTGGCACAGTGCACGAGCACAATAGACCCTCTTAAGTTCAGTTCCATATAGCAGTTCCACTTTTGCCATATTAATGGCAGTAATGAACCTGCAGTCTTTAGTATTTTATTGGGTGCTGTCACCTGCGCGAGTCATTGGCAGACAAGAAAATGGCCCTCACGTAGTTCTTTCTCGATCTCTGTTTTGATGGTGACAAAAATACAACCGGTCAGAACAAAGCACCAGCCCGCATATACGCCTCAATAAAATTATATACATCAAGGGGCTTTAGAGCCGGTTGTTTGTTGCCCACAGATTGACAGGACCCGAGTTAGAAATTAATGCTTACTGTAACATCCAGTTAGGGTGCCTGCCCAAAAGGAAGAGATAAATGATGAAAAACATGGGGTGGGCTACCTTTAAAATGCGACAGCAAAACTTTATAATTTAAAAAAAAGTGATAAAACACTGGGCCACTGCTACAAATCGTGTGAAATGGGACCCGATACTGCCGATTGCAGACATGTGCAAATTATGCTTTCATGGTGCCAGAAACATACGGGAATTCATGGACGAACTCCTGTGTCACGGTAAAAGATATTGTGGATTGTGGATGCAGCAGGATTCGCTTTACACGGTGCGAAGGACACGCAAGAACCTGCCACGAACTCGCTGATGTCATCATGTCATAGGAACTGATACCTGGGATAACTTACAGCACATGCAGCAGGTTTGAGTTCTCCACGGTGCAATAAATATGTGGAGAGAACTCGTATGTCCCGGCAACTGCTACCGCACGTGCAGATCATAGACAAAATGCGCACGAACCCACTACAGAAATCGCGTGCCATGGGAATGAATACCGCAGATCACGGATGTAGCGGACTTGCATTTTACGATGCACATAAACACATGAGATCAACTCGCATGTCACATAAACCAGTGAGCTTCTTCTCAAGAATGGCCTTTCTTAGTCTCAGGCTTGAAACAAGTGTGCTGTCCGTCCTTGTCCCTAAGTGCTTTTATTCTTTCTTTTGATTCTTGTATTTCCACCAACCTGCCTCTTTGTTCTTTGCCTCTTATATTTTTGAGCTGAGTATGTGTTGTCCATGTTCCACTTCCAAGCCGTCCGATTTCGACCTGGTTAGGTTTTTTGAAGCAGCAAAATTCTTCTCAAGAATGGCCCTTCTTCATCTTAGGCATGAAAGAACTGTGCCATCTGTCCTTGCCCCAAGTGTTTTTATTACTTCTTTAATTCTTGCTAACCAATATTACGTGGTACAGAACGCGGACAAAAGCGCATGAACCTGCTACGAATTCTTTTGTCAGACGTACCGGTACCGCAGGATCCACGCGGTTGACGAGATTCCCGTCGGACGTTGCGCGATGTCCGACGTGAATGGGGGTGGGGCGATGCTTTGGGATTTTTATGTTATAGAGTACGTGAAGCAGAAAAAGCCGAGGCGGGCAATGTCTCGGGGGAAGCTGCCTAATGGATTTTACAGCATGCAGCTCTTGTATTGAGTTCCCGTGCCGGATTGTGCCGACGTCTCAAAAGTATGGGCCCCGCTATCATCCAGCTTAGGAGCATTTCCTTCATCAGTAACCAGACGACCGCCATTAGTACGGTTGGCACATGCCATTCTTCGGAAGGTGTCGGTGGCCAGTTGTTGTTGAAAATGTCTTTAATAATTATAATAAGATGAAAGAAACACCAGTGGCCAGGTCAGCTGGGCTTGAGCCGTCGGTGTTGTCCTGGGGTGGGGGTGTTGTCTTGGGGGTGGGAGTGTGAGCACCGTAGCTCCACAGCACTTGGAGTGGACGGCTTGCTTTACTGCTCAAGGGACCCTGGTTTCAATCCACTGGGGCAACGGCTCTGCTGTCCAGACAAACACACAATTACTTGTAGCGATGAACAAACAGACGAGTCACCCTTTTACACTGCCCGCTGCATTTTTCGCTAGAGAATAGGACGCTTGTAGCACTTTCCTCCCCGCAGAGTGGCACGACGACGAGACAGCCAACAGAAATTTGGCATATGGCCCATTGGCTCCGTGAAAGCGGTCCCAGACTCCTGCTTTGCCTTTTATGTGCCTCCTTTGTCGGAGACCGCACGCCGCAGCCCAGGATTCGTGCAAGTGTCCCTGGTCTTGTCTTTGCAGGGTTCGGACAAGTACAGTCCGGCGGACCACTTTTGCCGGAGAGCTACACCCTGCTTCTTCTTACCAAGATGCCGCGGTACTCGTGCTCGCGGTCCTCCGATAGGCTCAAGTATGCGATCCACTTCTGCAAGTCCATCGACACAGATGACTATGCGCGGGTCGCCGCCGCTCGGAGATGACGGGTCGACGTCGGGCGCCACTCTCGCGGAGGCGGCTGCCAGCGAGCGCTCCCGCAGGAGCGAAGGAATGGCGACAAGCTACAGTGAAGGTGCTGGGTGAGTCCTTGGGGGTGCTCAGCGCAGGTAGCGAGGTTCTGACATACGATGGATTGCTGGAAATACGACTATTGCTGACGCTTTGTCGCCGACGTAAAACAGAGGAGTCCGGGCCTGGATTGACATCGGCAGATCGCCGATTCCACCGCGATCTGCTCCAGCATCGTGCTGCTATCCACCAACACTGAGGTCAAGCAGCAGCGTAGGCCATTGCGCATAGCCGCCGATCTCGCCGAGTGTCCAACTTGGGGAGCCCGGGCCAGCCTCTGGCAAATGTTTGAGTGTTTTGAGCTTTTGTGTGTTTTTCGGTCCCTGCCACGATTACTTGCTTTCCTTAAACGATTGGTGCTCAAATCTGCTCTGCTCTTAGCGGCGTACGTCTTTCGTTGAGATTGTGCTGTGCAAGAAATTTCTTGCTTCGTGGCTTTGTTTTCTTGATTTTAGTTATTGCATTTTTAGTCATTACATGTTTTGTACCAATGAAAAGCCTTCATTTTATGGTGCTATGTGTTCTTTTTGTGTGAATTTTTGTGAAACTGGGCAGGTTATTTTTTGGGAGGAGAATGTGTGTGTGTGCTGCTCGTAGTTCTGGAACCGTTTGCTATTGAGACCACTTTAAAAGAACAAGCTGCAGCGGATGCATGTTGATGAGATTATACTTAAGTAATTGTAGATTATGTATAGCAACTTTTCGTTAAACTATATAGCCAAGAATACCGTCTTGGAAACACTGTGATGACTACTAGTAACTGTCAGAATACAGAGGGCATTTATTAGGGCGAACACTATTTGTTTATAAGTTGTCACACATGCTTTTGATGCATAACTACAGTCTTCGTTAGCAATGCCATTTGGGGTATGAGCATTTCTCTTCAGTTGTGCTAATAAATTGTTTGTTGCAGAAGAGATGTTGGTTATTTTAGTTTTCAAATCACATTAGGTGGGTGTGATGCCTT
>JAZHYW010045459.1:0-10250 GCA_037355805.1 Ixodes ricinus | reverse complement strand
ATGTTATATTGCTGCCATGCCTTACCATGCGTATTATCTAGCTTGCTTGTTATCTTGTTATCAGCAACCCGTAGAATGTTTTGACGGAGTGCCAAAAATATCCCGCGTCGATATGGACCGCGGTCGGCGGCGCGAAACCGCGAGGTGTTCTACTAACAGCCATGAGCTGTAAAATGCAATTGTTGTCACGCAGAATTTAATGAAATTTCGATACTTCGAAATAATAGCGGTGTTTTTCGCAAACCAACAGTTGTCCGCAAAGTGCACTATCTTTTATATTATCCCCAGCTCGTGATTGTTTTCATAAGCTGACAACATTTGCTCATGTAATCTGGAATCCAAACGAAAATTACTTGATCACTGAACTTGATGAAGTCCAAATCCGAACAGCCGGTTACATTTGATTTGATAACTAATATTGGCCTCGAGATTAACCTAGAGGAATCTTTACTTTCTCGCTATCATCGTAATTGTAGTGTGGGTGCCCTCCTCCCCTCTGGCTCTCTGCGATCGCACGTGAGGCCCTGTAGGATATTGTATTTTATTTGTCTCCTGGCATAGATTAAAAAAATGAGGAGTCGCTCTGAATGGTGACATGACAAGATGAATTAGGTCAAATTAAAACCTGTTTTGTTTGCTTTTGCTTCATGAACGAATTGATCTCATAAAAGTATAGACGCTATATGCTTGGATCATTTGCCCTGGATTTAGCCAGTTCTGTCAGGAGTACCCCAGGGCTGGTACTCAGTCCTTTGTTTGTTTTAGTGTTTATGAATGATCTGCGTGCAGATGAGCCCTGGATTCAGTGCCATCTTTTCGCCGAAGACAGTGTTTTGTTTGCCAAAATGACATCGACTTTCGATCAACTATGCTTAGACAGTATCCTACACTTTGTGTTCTCCTGGTGTCAAGCATGGCAGATGGATCTGAACGTTACAACATGCGTCAAATGACAGTAACACTAAATAAGTCTTCAATTTTGTTTTTGATATTCTATCAACTCAGTACCGTTAGAAAGTGTCACTTTTATAAATATTAGGGTGCAATCATCACATCTGCTTTAAGATGGTCTGTTCACTTAAAGAACATCATAGCAAAAGCGTCTAGTAAACTGTGGAGTCTTCGAAGGACTATGAGACATTGTACTTCGGAAACCAAGCATGTGGCGTACACTACTTTGATCTCGTTCATTATTGGAATACGTGGACATTTTATGGGACCCACATCCACAGTAATTGATCCACAATATTGAGGGTATTGAGGGGAGTTAAAAGTGAAAGCCGTTTACAACTCTCTGTAACGCGCGAATTAGAGCGCAGCTCTTGAGGGGGAGGATGGAAGAATACTGAGGGGAGGGTATACCCCTCCTCCTCCTCCTTCTCCTCCTCCTCACTCGGGGGGGTCACGTGACCTCTGGGAGGAGTCATGTGACCTGGGGCCGTGAAGCCACAAGAGCCGTGGACTCAATGTAAGATAACAGCACCCAGAGCTAGCGGATGTGAGTTTGTTGCACGGTAGCCATGACGGTCGTGATGTGCCGCTGATTTTCGTCGATTTCGTGTTACTTCCTGCTCGCCGAAGCACGTAATGTGGATACATGAAGAGACAAGACTTTGTACCCTTTTAGCGCAAGATTGCTCTTGGTCATCTGGATAACAACGCCTGTGAGACAGCATCCGCCTTACCGATGCTCGGATACCCGGACGCATTCGAGGATCGATAAAACGTTTAGTACTTTTAGCATATAATTTTTGCATTCTCTTAGTTTTGTTTGAACGTTGAAATGCCCGCGAATCGTGCAAGTATGTATGCGTCGTAAGGAAGGCCTAGGGCATTTTGTTTGAGCCCTAGGTAACCGTATAATCACATCAACTTCTACCGAGAAAGCTCCTGCTACCTTCCCGTCTTTTTTACTAATCAACAATTTTACGGTATAACTTTAGCATAAAAGTTTTGCATTTTTCTAGCTCTGTTTGAACGTTAGAATGTCTGAGAATCGAAGTGAAGAAAATCGAACATATACGTCGCGTTCGGACTTGGGGAAAGTTGTTCAGCTCTGCGTCACCCAATAGCCATAGTAATTTTTAGCGAGGAAGCTGCTGCGATCTTTAAGCTTTTGTGTTAATCGTCAATTTTACAAATTCGGATTTCTCAATATTTCGATTGCACGTGCTTTAATCTCACTGCTTGCATTCGATCGCAGTATTTTTTTTTTAAATAGAAATGCTGGTGTTTGTTTAGTGGACGTGCACGCGAACTTTTAGAAAGCATTCGAGCCCATCATTCAGAAAAAAGCTTATTATTAACGTTCATAAAACAGTTCACCTATCCCCTTGGAACTCGGTGCACAGTTAGCAAGTGTTCACATCTTGGATTGATCAGTGCACAAAATGTTGCATGCGATTTCGCTTAGAAATTAGTATTAATAGGCTTTTACCTTGCCGATCGGTATCAACAGCACACAGTAACCTCCATGTGTATGATCAGACTCCTCTTAGATGGTTGTCTAATCTATCATTCTAACATCTAGTATCTGTAAAAAAAGCACACCCCACTCTTTAGAGGTCCAGAGATAGCACCACACCTATCAATTCGTAAAATGTAATGCAACTGGGAAATAGAAGATTAAGTGCACATTTTCTTTTTCGTAGAATTTATTACATCAATATTAGTTTTCATCAGTAGTATATTGAATTAGTCAGTCAATTATATAGTTGTTCTAATTACTTGGACAAGATGGCTCGTATTTGTGTTAATCACTTGCCCGAAGATTCTTATTGCAAAATGTTGACTACCATTCCTTTAAGTCTCTTCGCTATACTATTTTTCAAAAGATTTGGCTATCTCTACTTTGTTTCACCGTAACTTGGAAAAGGGCAACCGCCACAGCCCCCTCGAGCCAATCAGATGTACGGTGTGAAGGTCAGTGACAAATCTGTGCAGAAGGAGAGCACTGTGATGATATGTTGTCAAGTGCCTCTCTCCAACGTGCATATTGGATCACTGGTACTGTAGCGTTTGTCGTTTTTCAAAATGTGATGAAACGAATTATACTAGCTACTACGCTAATTACCTGAAGCCTCTCAAACATTGAGCATAAGTTCCACAAGAATGTTATGTCAGCAATCACTGTGGACACGGCACAGTGAATATTGGACTCGAATGTAGCAGACGGCGTGAACCGGGACCCATTCGTGTGCTTTAAACCGAAAAAAATGAATGTGAAGGTTCCTTGATGGTGTTTACCAAAGGGTCTATTGTGACACACGTGTATGAAATGTTCTGCTATATAATAATGCATCAACACTTATTAATAAACTAGATGCTCGGAGGTATGTTCGCCTTTGTAAATAACAAGTTACAAAAATAATTATTTCTTAGAAGTATAATATTTGCTTTCAGTATTTGGGCCCGTTTGGGGCTCATTAATGTAAGCGTGCTATTATAATATAATAATTTGTGGTGTGTATGGCTTTAAAATTCTCTCTGAAATGCCTAAGGGGTCCTTGTAGGCAATAAATTAATAAATAACATTTCCACACCACTGGAGTGTGTTTTTGAATGCACCACGTGTTCAGGAGAGACGAAAGGAGTGTTTGTCTCATTTATTAATATTCGGGGGCGAGAGATGCGAGTGTCCTAAAAGCTCCACTGCATGCAGTGAACACAATTCTTGGTGATGTGCAGACTCTGAAGTCATGCATAAAGGATTTAGTGTGAATAATATGCGTACTTGGTTAGTATATCAAATATGTTGATTTCCACTCGATTACATAATTATTCATTCTTATCAAACGGTTCCTTAACGAGTCCTTTTTGCAACAGTCTTGTGTCAAGCGTTCAGTCACAGTACCTGTGCTCTTTGTAGTCGGACGACGCTCCTGGTGCGTCGGTGTTCAATTTGATCGAGTGGCGACTTTGACTGACCGATGCCATCTTGTACCATACGTCAGGTGCCCCTGCTGACATCTCATGCACTGGAGCTGCAGGGCTTGATTCTAATCCGCAAATTTTCCTGGTAGTTTTCTGCGTCGATGTAGCAAGTTCGGACATGTATTCCTTAAGTGGCTGTGCCTTTTGCTGTACCGTTGACTTGATGGCTGGCAACAATGTTTGTTTGCTATTCAAGCCACTTCACTTCCATTCTGCAATGGCGACTTCTTCTGCATGCCACGATTCAATTCAATTCAATTCAATTTGTTTATTTACCTCATGATACATATGGGTGATGGAGACAGGGAAAAAAGCTGCAAAGGTGCAGCTTGACAAGGCCCCTGCCCTCATAGGCAGATCGGCCGACAGAGAAAAAAATAATACTAGACTAGTGGACGGAAAAAACAATCATTGCAATGCAGGAAAGAAGAGTAAAAAAATCAGTTTGACACAAATACTTTGCGTATTGTTTTCTTATTAAGTCTATCAAGACAGACATCGTGTTCTTTTAAAAGGTTAAGTACTGTGGGAAGTGTATGTTCCAACATTTGAAGCCCGTAGTTTGTTCTAGGACGAGGTACTCTCCAGGATCCGGCGCTACGTACTTCATACATAATAGTTTTTACACTTAATTTAGAAATCCGTGGTAATGGATGATCAGAAAAATTTAAGGGATGCCACGTAGACTGTCGCAAGTTTATATTTAAAAATATTCTTGAATTTTGATTACTTTATGTTTATTAAAAAGTGGTTCAGTGTGAAGCATAATACGACGTATTCGCTACGGTACGAATTGCCTCTTTTTTGCAATAAAAACAGTTTATTAATGTTTGCAACTGGTCGTGGTTCCCTCACACTAGGTGGCAATAGGCAATACGAGAGTTGAATAACGTGCCTGCAGGCTGTGCAAGTCCCGTCTGACAGTGTGAAGTCGGGTGATGTCTGGTGGTCACTTTATGAGAACGACGAACCATTCTATTCGTTCACGCTCACTCAACGGCATTCTTCCTCAAATTTGAGAATTGTGTGCTTCGTGAAGTGGACACAGATAAATGGTGTCTGCAAATTATTGTTGCGCTTGGACGACACCCGACATCAAATCAACTGTCGTTGCATTGCCGCTCACCTGCTTTGCCGTGCTTAGTGCAGCATGTGTGGCGGGCCTACCTCCCGTCAGAGGTGATAGGGATCAGAAGCTTTGGGGTAGTGTCGGCACCAGGGACAGAGGTTTCCGAAGATACTTCGCGATGTCCCTTGGTCGCTCCTCGCCGAGACGTGGTCGAAGGTTGTTCGGCATCAAGTTCCGCGGGATCATCCATTGTCCTGGGCACCTCCGGTCGACGTGGCAGGCCTCTACGCAGTGGTAGCAGACTGGTCGTCGGTCGGCCGTTTGCGACGCCCCCGACTTCTTCGGTGTACGTTGTTCGAGTGCGGACCTACACTATAGTACAGTAGGTTACAAGTCAAGAAGGTAGCGGCAAATGCCCCTCAAAGGGAATCATATATCCCTCCGCCACCTCCGCATCCAATAGCGTCCCATCGTTTCCGTGACGTCGCGGCCAACGCGCGAGGAGGGTCTTGCCTTTCTGTACATATTTGCTTTATTTTTCGCCAACTTGTCTCCGACATATCTAGCACTGCGGAAGCCACGAGAGGGAGATTAGAGTTTTTCCTCTTCGATGGAAACAAAGACGACTTTCGGGGATTAGCTTCCCCTTCTGATTGATACAAAGGCTGCTTTTAGGGGCTCGGTTCCTTCTCCGATGAATACAAAGGTCGCTTTCTTAAAAAGCGGGGGTCGGAGACAAGTTGGCACCACGCTGTGGCCATTATCTATCCATTGAAGCGGAACAAGGAGCGTTTCCAGTGAACTCTTCTTTCGATTGCGGAGGGATTTGAAACCGGCGCACCACGTTTGTGGGAGGCGCTTCTCCTACCTTCTTAACTTGTGACCGACTATAGCTCTTCCCCATGTCGAGAATACAGCGGCGTCGGGGTGTCGTGTTGAATTGGCAGCGAATACCGGGGGCAGCCGGCGGTGATCGTCGTGCTACTGCGGCGTAAGTCACCTTCGGTGTTTCCGATGCCGCTTCGCCCCCAGAAGTCTCCGGTTGAAATGACTGTTGAACATCTTCCCGAAGACTTTCTTCAATTAAAATAAAAACCGGGCGACTGGTGGCAGGAAGTAACTTCCTGGTCTCCTCCCAGGCAACGTCGTGGTTGGTGTCGCGGATGCCCAGGAGGTTGGCGTCGAAGTTTCAGCTGGACAACTTGAGTGTCGGGAGGCTGGGGAGTTGTTGGTAGTGACAAGCTCGGGCAAGGAGTGCAAATTCAATTTGGAAGCCTCGGTGACGAATCCTTCGAATGTTGTCGGAGTGTTGCGGACAAGACTGCCAAAGATGTTGTTCCTCAGATGAGAGACATGAGGATTCTTAGCTTCTTGTCTTCTAAAGCACGAGTGCTGGCGCGGGCGCTCAATCAGGCTCAAAAAATTCTCAACGAAGGATGTTACGCTCTCGCGGGTGCCATGTCCTGGATCGAATCAGGTATTCGGCTCTCTCTCGTCGGATTTTCGCTGACGATCGTGCTCTCCAGCTCGGTACTTCAAACTACCCACGACGTCAAGAAGGATATGTGGTTCTCAAACCAGTGTCTGGCAGCTTCTTCCACGACAATTATAGGTTCTGCAGGTGCTGGTCGTCTGGCCACCGCTTGTGGCATGCGACATTGTCGTATTGGTCGACCCAGTCTTTGAAGTCTTCATGCATCTCGCCGTGAAATGGCGCCAAAGTGCGAGGCGCGATGGGCATGCAAACATTGGTGTGAACGGACGCGGTCTGCTGCTACGGGTTTGTCATCGGTGTCTTAGTCCGCTTCGGTTTTTCTTGCAGAAGACCGAATCCGGTCGTTATTCCTGGTAGCTGTGACTTGCGCGGATTTCAGGTTCTTTGTAGTGTATTTGCAGGAACGCTCTGTTGACTTGATCGTCTTGCGCTTTTTCTGCTGGTATCACCGGGCTCGGGATTGACTTGGTTTACGGCTCCCTGGGGTGTAAGACGCGGGACAGTCCTCCACCCGTGTCCCGTTGTCAGGCAACTCGGCTGAGGAGCCGCCAGGGTTCCCGCAAAGTGAAGGGCTAAGGGTAAAATACCCAGCAGTTCCAATGAAACATACGATGACAGCCAAGCACGGCCTGGAACTTTCAAGAGTAGTAAAGATTGATAAAAGAAATGACTGGATCAAGCATATCTGTGACATTATAACAAAACGGACAAAAAAGTGTTCATCCTAAACAGAAAAACACCTGCATTGCTTTAGTGGCATTCTGTCTTAATAAGTCCTCTCCTTAGGTGATTGTATGACTGCTGTGGGCGAACTAGAACTGAAACAGATGTGGGACCCCTTTTCTGATAATGAGCCACTGCAGACTGTCTCTCAAAGCGGCGTAAAGGGCGTGGGCTGGGTTGGTAACACGCGCCCCGGGATACACGCGCGATGAAATTTCCATACAGCTTGCAATACGCGTAACGAGGGCTGATAAAACGTTTGTGTCGGTGAAGCGTGCGGCAGAATAGCGGAATAAATAAATACTGAAACAACATCCGTGAAAGTGCATGTCTACGTCAGAACGATTTAAGAAGCAGAATAACATCATTTACCTCGCCACGCGAACTACCAGATTCATGGCAGCTCTTCGGTGCGCAGCACGACTAAATCAATCCTTGCTGGTCCTAAATGGTTCTTCTCGGTTGTCCGCCGGAGTCCAGAAACGGGCGGATAGCGATCACACGCCGCCACTCCCTTGGGCGACGGAGGAGGACATTTTTTGTACAACAATCTTTTCACAAAAACTTTTTTTTAATAAAGCAAACAAGTGTCAGCTTAGTGCAAGAAGACTAAATCCAACGTTCCACCGGTTCCGTCGCTGCTGCCCTTCCATATAGGCTGATAACGTAGCGAGTGCCTCCGAGTACAAGTGCAACGAGAAGGAGCGCTTAAGCTGCTCTAGAATGTTAACTGGCCTTGTTTTTGCCACTGCTCGTTTCCGAGCTCTATTCGGGCGCAAGAGGAAATTCGGGGCATATCTAAACTAATAACTGAGGGCAAATGAAACTTTTCGCAATGGTGTCTTTAGCTGGAGTATTTGTTATATCTCAAATTTTGTGGGGTGGAGGTATTAGTTGAAAAAGATTAAACCTAACACATCTTGATATTGTTTTTTCAAGTCTTATGCACGGGGAGGAAAACCATAAAAACCGTCTCGCCGTGCGCTGCCACTCGCAAATAGCACACCATTAAGTAAACACATTAAAGTTCCTTTTTTTTAGATCGGCAAGCGTGTTGAAAACTATGGAATGTTTATTATATAAACAACAGGAAACAAAGATTGACTTTCACAAACCACCGTGTTCTTTTATTTTATGAAACAGTTGGATTTATCTGTGCACATCCTCCCTGTTCTTGCTCCTTCTATTTCAAGTATTCTTTGAGATGGACAATCTTCGCGAAAGCAGTGATCTAGCAGATGTGATCGTAGGTTGTACCCATATCTGAGTGGCAGCGTCAATCAAAACGGTCTCTATCCTTTCCCTTCTGTGCAGGCATACAACAAAATTCCAAGAGATGCCCCACCCTCGAAAGGTAGCCCACTTATGTTTGGCTTGATTCGCCATCTTGTTTTAAACACCGAAAAACGCCCACTTCCTAGTAATTGTAGTGTTGGGATCACTGATGACCTCGGCGTAAAGGCGGCTAGTTTGCTTTGCTCTGTAATATAAAAAAACGCTGATGACGGGGAAGTACAATCATCTTTGATCCGTTGCCCCTTGCGAACGATAACAAGCTTGGTAGGGACAGGAACCGAAAGTTAGCCTACTCTTTATATTTCTTCACCCGACATGCTCTTGATTTCAGGTTGGCTATCCCTTGGGATATTACGGTAGGAAAAAACTGAATTTTTGGCTTATGTTGTTTTTCTGAAACCTACGCTTATTTAGTATGGAGATCAAGATACCTCCAGAAAATGTTTCTATAACCTTTCTTCATTTGTGTAGATGCATGCATTTTGTTTACCCTAAAAGAGCGAAAAAAAACGCAAAAAACACCGTGTGCTTACAGCGTTTTACGAGTTTCGGTCGAGCGATCCCAAGAAGCTGAGGACATGACTGCGTGATCGTGGAAAGCAAAACATCAATTACTTTCTTCGCAAACGGTTTGTCTTCTGACACCGTGCTCGAGGCTTATAAATGCAGGCTGATTTCTCGACCCAACACGGGCATATAAGAACTATTTAACCAAATAAAAACTTTCCCGTATAAACCCAATTTTTTTCGCCAGCAGCTGTGATATTTGATGCATCGAATTATTGGAGACATCGTATAATAGGTATTCGAAAATCAAATATAAATATTCGGAAAATCATGATTCGATTCGGAATTCGAATTCGAATATTCCAACAACTCCCTAAAAACGATGCAGGCATGAGTCGCACATTTGTGTAAAAAACGCACCGTCACAAAATTAGGAAAAAAAAACAGCCTGGCATATGCTTTGGGCATATGCGGTGCGTGAGACCCACGTTGTGAAAATTACTTTGTGCTTAAACAACTCCAACTCTCGCTCCATCTATCGGGTATTCCTACGAACGACAAACACCTCTATTTGCCGCAATAGCCGGCAGATAGCGGCATCAGTTCACCAGTAGCTAATGTAGACGCTATTTTGAAGCTGAAACGGCGCGCTTTCTGAGCCTTGGTTGTTACGTAAGTGCCTGGTTCTGTCATTCCTGCGCCAGTGACTGCTTGAGAAGCGACATTGGCATTGGTTATTATGACCTCACTTCTTGCGTCATACTTCGTTCGTCAGCGTTGTGGTCTGGCTAATGTTTGCCACCTTGTGAGTATTCCTTCGATTCTGTCTCACGGCTGGCCGGGAATTATTAGTAAAGGCTTCAGCTCTGCATGATTTGTTGCTATTCCTTCCTGTATTTTTAGAGGACAAATGCCCTGACAGCGCTTCCCAATCCTCCTGCATCATACAAATTTATTTTCACTCACTTAATTTTTTAAAGACGCGGCGCGACATTCGCATACTCTTTATCCACCTTTTCGTGCATAATTTTATCCACCTTTCAGTCAGGCCTTCGGGCATTCAGCAAACACGCAAGCGTCGGGATCTAATAGTGCTTTTTGAAACTTGTCTAAGCCTTTTTTAACGTCAGCCAGACTGCGTGACTAGAGGCAGACTGGCTATTTCGTGGCTCCAGCAAAGTGATCTGCGGCAAATTTAGAGCTGAGCAACCCGCCAGAAACGCGCTT
>JAZHYW010045458.1:0-10991 GCA_037355805.1 Ixodes ricinus | reverse complement strand
TTTCGGTGACACGTACACAATGCTGGGCCAGGGATTAAGGAAAACGGGCCCAGTTAAGTTGTTCGCCAACTTGGTGTTGGTGGAGGAGGGTTCAGCCCCGATGGTCTGGGGCAAGGTGTCGGGCACGTTGTCGAGTTGATGGTCTGACACCCATTTAGGAGACAGAATTTCTCAAGGAATGTCCAACTATTAGTCGAATAAAAAGTAAAAACCAAAATCTAAATAAAAGCGCTTTTTTTGGTGGTAAAAGTAAGAAACAAAATATATGTCCTGCAAAGCGCACACTTTAAAATGCATATATATGAGTTAGAATGTCAAGCTGAGTAAATCCTTGTCGTAATTCAATAATCAAAACGACGGTGTGAAAGAGGGAGGGGAGTGGTGTAAGAAAGAGTCACGAGAACGCACATAGATGGTGACGCGGAAGACAAATTAAATAAAGCGCTGTTAAATTAAATAACGGGCCTCTACTTCTCGCAGGACATTAGTGGAAGAAGGCAAGTCATTTTTTAGGTGGGCAATCTAAAACTGGTATGAGAAAAAAAGAAGACAAATATCTGACGGGAGCTTATATTTTCTCGGACGACAGAAAATTTGATTTATGGAGTTAGCAAACACAAAGATGAAGGCCTATGAAGCGATGTCTTGGCTTCATGCTAGATCTGGTTCGAGCAATAAACAGGTGATCTTATAAATATAAAGCATAAATAAAAAAAAGAAGGCCGTGGGTTCTGCGAGGAACAAATTATTATTTGCTGCTTTCAAGATTTGCCTAAAGCGACGACATAAAGGTACAAAACCAATATGTTAAGAGGCAGTAACCGACATTTTTGGACGTCCTTATGGTTACCTTTACTATTTCAGACAGTCGAGTACTCTACGCATTTATCAAACTTTTTCCATCTTGTCGAAACATTTAAACGCCCCTTCCAGCCACCTTTAGTCCCATTACCTATTTTAATAAAGCTATTAGCCGCTAAAAGAAAAAAAGTATGTATTGTTTTAGGTTTGCTTAATCAAAAACAAAAAGAGCAACTTTTTTGTTTCACACAAACACAAAACGCGAACGTTTCGAATTTTAGTATTCGGATTATGGACTCTGCGGGGGCGAAGCTGATGGCGTAATGGCGTTTAGCCCCCCCCCCCCCCCCCCCGTTGCCCCAATTTGGGAAATGGCAGTTTCTTGCCTCGCCTTTCTAATGGCGGCCGGTGGGTCCACTCCTTTTCCGTTTAATTAACGCACTCGCTTAATTAATCACGCCCCCGGCATTTTATCGCCTCGAAGAAAGGTTTCACGGGACCTGTGCTCGGGCAATCCAGTGGGCGGTCCGACGCCCGCCCCGCACAGCCCACTTTTCACGCCGCCGAGCATGCCTGTCCGAAAAGCGATGATTGTTGCCGGCGTTCAACGACGGCGTAGGCAGTTCGCGCCGCTCCACCTTGCTTCGATCGAGCTTTTTTGAAATTTGCAGATATAAGCCAGACCACGTTCGGTTGGACTCTCCGAGCGCTTACTCGGTGCACCTGTGCAAATGGTAAATATCCACCGCGTCTCTTTCTTCGAAACTTGGGAACACGTGTAACTTGCTTGGTTCGTGCTTGAGGTGTTTTGCTTCCGATTTTATGTAAATAATAAAAATTAAAAAAACCTAGTGGTCGAACAAGCTAACCAGGTGTTCCTTTTGCAGCTAGCGGCGCCCAAGTTTATTACGGCAGCAGGCCTGCTTTTAATTGGCCACGGGAAAGAGCGAGTTTGCGGAACGCGACAATGCAATGCTTGCATCGAGCATAAAGCACATGTGTCCCATAGAGTCTCAAATGCCTTTTTGAAGTCAAACATTAGTTCGGAAAGGAGAGAACGCTGCACCCCTTCGTCCCGAACGCCGCACACCAGACGATCCCGTAGCATGTCTGAGAAGGTCTCATCAAAGTCGCAGTGTTCGGACAGTCGGCGCAGGGCGGTGACAAAGTCCGGGGATGGTTTCTCCCGGCTGCTGGCTGCGCTTATGAAATCTAAAGTGCTGAACAATTACCGATGGGCGCGGTGTAAATTGGGCGGCGAGCTCTGGCACAATGTCCGCGTAGGGAGTCTCTGCCAGCGTCGCTGGAGCACACAAATGTATGATGGCGTAGGTTGCCGGTCCACAAACGCTACAGAGGACTGCGCGTTCTTGGGGCAACTCGACCACGTTGTTTGCAGTGAAGAAAAAGTCAAGTCGCTTCAGGTACAGGGGACAGGCTTCAGCCCTGTCCAGAATCGAACTCTTCGAGATGTCCCAGCCGCCCTATGACAACAACATTAGGCTTATTTTTTTCCGCCATGTGCTCTCGTGGTCGCCAAGTCTTTACGAAGCCGTCGCTGCTCCCAAAAGTGCGGTTGCGTGCCTCTAAGGTTGATGTTCTTCTTCCTCGTCTGTACTTGGTATGTATTACCCA
The DNA here is from genome assembly GCA_037355805.1 of Ixodes ricinus. NCBI lineage: Eukaryota > Metazoa > Arthropoda > Arachnida > Ixodida > Ixodidae > Ixodes > Ixodes ricinus. The sequence continues at coordinate 8,555 of JAZHYW010045458.1, read as the reverse complement.
AAACCTTTAGTAAGGCGGCTGACCTGGCAGTACAAAAAGAGGAGTTACTCAAGAAGCACATGGTTCAAAATGAGTCCCCAGAATGGCAAACAGTTCAATGAAACCAGCTAAGCTCGCCTTCGGCTTGACTTCAGCTGACTCGCTGATGTTGCCAGACGCACACAACACTCAGGATTCTGGATTCCATTTCACTGTAGGTTCGAGCTTTAGACTTTCAATGCCCCTACCAAGCATGCACGCTCATGAAGTGGGAGCATCGTTCAGGGCAACATGCTCATGCTCATAGCTAAGGCTTCGCTCGCGCACGAAGTAAATAAAGTCATAGTCCCTATGTCCATTCTAATTCTCTAAGCCAGTAGTAGACTTAAATTAATGCATCACTCCAAAAAGTTGGGAGTGATGCCGAGAAGTCTGGGAGGGTTTTCATATGTACGAAAGTAACTGATTGATGTGCAGTAAACTGCAAGATGATATCCTATGGTGGGCAAAGTTCGAGCATGTTGGATGTCGGCAGGAACGCGGCGATCCTGTTGACTGTGGCCATATGTGCCTGGAGCGTCACTGTTTCCTGAATGCTCGTCAACGCTAACCTCCGGAACATGGTCAAGATACTGCCGCAGCATCCCAGCATTCATACACTGGAACTGGCAGCAGTGGTCTAGCAGAGCCATAAGGTCTAGCAGAGCCAGTTCTCTAGGCATAAAATATCTTTCACCTTAGACAGATTATTTTCAAAATTGGAGATTTAATGGAAAAGCAGAGCAATCAAAATTTCACTACGCAGATTTTTTGACAGAGCTAGCATAGAACATTTCTTTGAAACCCCCAGAATGGTGAGCCTTCTATAGCTTCTAGACATAGCATTTAAAGTGCTAGAAGCTGGCACACTCATCTCGTATTTAGAAACAGTTATTTAGTCATTTTCCCCTTGTCAAGCATTCACACCAATTCCCGTTTTAATATAATTGGGCTGACGATCAGTTTAGTTCCGTTTTATTCACATCAAAACCCGTAAAAGAATAACTTTACAATGTTGGCACGGGCTATATCCGTCACTTTTGAGTGCCAACCATTTATAGGAAGACAGCTGATGTATTTTGAAAATTTTGTAAATTCGCAAGTTTCAAGCAAGTTCGCCTGAACTTTTTGAGAGCGGGAAAAACCATAAAGTTATATCTATTTTCTTGATTCAAACATAAACATTTCTTAATAAATTGTATTTCGTTACAACAGAAGCTTTTCCCTTTTTTTGGAAAAGAGCTACTTACTACCCTACGCAGTTTTGGTGGTCGCTGGCGTTGGAACTTTGTGTCAGAGGTGGCAGTCACCCAGCTACTCTCTATTATTTGCTGGAATCCTGTGGCACATTGGTTATCCCGTGTCTGTTTAACCGTTCAGCTGTCTCAGCGACGCTCACGATCTTCAGCCATTCGCGCGCAAGGACTGATGAGATCACTTGTCACTGGAGTGCCCCACGACAAGCAAGTTGGCGATGGTTCTGCCCTCGCAGTGGAGTGTGGCTTTGCAGCGCCGAGTCACTTTCTCACTGGGATGGTTAGGTGCACACAAGTCACCTGGTCAACAAAGCACTCTATGCATGGCCGACACACATTCACAAGGTACCTGATCACGTCGCCGTCATCACTCAAACTACTGCTTGAAGACGTAGTACGTCAGTAGGTACGGTAGCCTGTATCCAAACCTGCGTTCATTTGCTAAGTATGTTTGGACGCCTTGTGTGCCTCTAGTTGGTGTAGCATCAGTATTCAATTGCTAGGTAAAAGTCTCTCCAAGGCGGAGCTCATGGAATGCGTCTATGACGAAGATTACGGCCTTCCCAACAGCCGGAGATGCTCGAGCCAAAAATCAACCCATACCGCCGTGATAGCAAGGGCGGAAGTGCCGTACGGCATTTAGTATTCCTCAAAAACGTAGAAGTAAACACGGCAGACGAAAATCGAGCGTGAGGGGCAACCAGAGCAAGTAAGCAGTATCGAAATCACCGCAAAATTCCGACAGCGAACAAGCAGTCAGCTGTACTGGCGGAGAGCGGGAAGCTCGAATTACGGATTGGCATAAGACGATGTTACGTTGTCCAATGGATTTCGGCCAAAGCTTCGCCTCATGTTTGCCACAAAATATATAATTTTCGTCGGAAACCGAGCATATTTAAAATTATTGTGACCCACTTTCTATCCCGGTTTTCTGTTATATTTTGTTGTCCCAGAAGACAACACAAAAATCGTGTTTCACCATGTTAAAATTGTTTATTCACGCTAAGGTGCTTTGTGTGCCGAGACGACTTGGCGACTGCAACGCAATAAACACCACCTAAATGTCATTTTAGTTGTCGTCTGGCAGGTCCCATATCGAATGTAGTTTGAAAATATTGATACAATTTGGCGTAAATGAAATTTCGGAAGCCCTCTGACAGGGGTAGTGGCTTAGCCAGGATTGTATTTCGGGGAGGGGGTCCAATGGCATAAATCACCCCCCTCCCCTGACGACACAGGGTGAGCTGCTTCTTTATGCTTCTTAATATGTAGGCGCTTGGCATGAATGAAATGATCAAGAGAGCCTGTAAATTGCTTTCTGAAATAACTAGTCACATTTTATTTACGGTCATTTCTAGTCGAAAGCACGTATTTCTGATCAGAACACATTGTGTGCGTGAACGCAGCGCCACCCGTTGCTTACAGTGCAATTGTTTTACAATTCATTTAATATTCCTTAGATCACTGATATTGTTTTATATAATCACCATGTGTGCGCATAATTATGTCTACTTTAGTTTGATTTAACTATCTATGTATTTCATTGAGGATACTTTGCCTTGAAATCGCCATCCTTCACCCCACAAATGATTCAAAATATCCGTTCTCTATATATCTGAGATTAAGTTCCGCATCCAATCAAATAAGCATGAATGAAGAAATATTGACTATTCTATTTATTTGAGGATTTTCTACCCCACGAACATTCCTCCCGAGAGCATGTAAGTTGGAGATAGTCCGCACTCAACTTTGCGCCGTGCCCCGTGCAAGACCAACTGCGTGACAAGGTAGCGAACGGGCCCACCGGGGGGGAAGGGGGGAAGGGGGATAAAAAAAAGCAGCTTCGGTATTTATTTATTTTTAATATTTTTTTTTTTTTTGGGGGGGGGGGTTGTGTTTTTGAGCTTCCGCCGTTGCCTACGCCACTGGACAGGAGCATTGGACGACATCTCTCAGTAGTAACTCTATCCCTGTCACATTTGCGTGGAGAATTCTTTTAAATGGCACGCACCTCGCAGAAGCCCAAATGAAATAGTGGCACGAGAGCCGGATTCATTAAAGGCGACACCTCCCACTCGAAATATCGCTTTTTTCTCTCTCTTTCCTTGAAAAAGAAAAACAAAAACAATTTTGTTTTCGAGTGAAAACGGCACTTATTGGTCACAATGCGTGCGGATTAATTTCATAAGATACTTACTGAAATTTGTAGTTACGGATAACTAAAAAAACGGAGGGCAGGGCGATTTTTTCTTTGTGTCATTTGCACTTCACAGCTAATGCGATTGTTGCATTCGCTAATGAGAACCATGAAGAACGCCTTCCTTGTCCCGACGCTACTACGTGCTTGGGTAAAATGACTCTTGTTTCACAATGTTTTAGCATAAACTCTTTCATTACCAACTGTCACACGTCCACATTTCAGGATTTGCCTATTTATATCCGCTTTCACGTTTGTTCAAAATTTTCCAAAATATTTCATACGCCCTGTTATGCCTGTCAGTTCTGTGCAGACCATAGCCTACAAAGTACTAGGTGTCGGTCTTACGATCCTGCGTGTTAAAATAGTTGTTCCGTGAATCGCAGTAATACGTTACTACGAGACTCTAAACAAGAATGGGCTTTCTTTATGCCTGCTGTTGACGGCGATAACCTAACCCAAGACGTGCTCTTCCAAAATATTTCACCTTTTACACGACATCAATCGCCTTTACCAACTATTTGTGCCTGTATGCGTTGCATTTCCTTGGGAGCGCGAGCAACCGACAAATCAACACAAAAGGATACACAGGTGTGCTCGTTTACCACCAGGAATAAAATCCGCATTATCACGGGTGTATCCGAAAAGAAAAGGAAAGAAAAGCGTTGACTGCCTAATCCATTCTTGATAAACGACTAGAGGGATGGCGATGCGTGCAGGACGGACCAATTAACCACCGGCTCTCTACCGCATGACACAACACCCAGCCAGGACACGCGAGCGGAGATCGAAGTCCCGTGATATAAGACCGAGAACTCATTGGTCTCCTCTGTAGCTAGCTTTCGCTCCCCTATAAGTTCGAGGATCAGCAAACAATGACATCTCTGCGTGAACAAATGGCAATATCGGAAGCGCAGTATGAGAGTTTTACCGGTCAGTTTTCGAAACTCCATCCTAAATTTTTGTTGTCCCTCTCTCCCTATCTGTCATCTCTCTCTCTCTCTCTCTCTTTCTATGTCTAGCCCTATACTCTGTTTCACGATCACTTGGCAAACCGTGGAGGCTACGGCTCCCGCGACCGAATAAGAGCGTCGGAGCAAGGCACGTGACGCTACGCCACGGAAGCGTTCGTGTCACTGCGCCAAATGCAAGGCCCGGAGGAACCGGCTGTTGTCTGCTTGCCAAGAGTCGTCTGCTGCGAAACTAACCAACTTCGGATGAACATTCAGTGGCGTAACATTGCCGTCTGCCATTGTAGCGAGCTCTTCGGGAAGAGTTCATGAGAGCACCATACACTTAATTTACCCTTGAATCTGTGGCGGGTGTAAATACCACGGCCCAGTGCGATGTTATGAGACGAAGCGGTGGATTACACGGCAGCGATTGTTCAAACATCGTTCAAAAGTCAGGTTGGGCTCGGAAAAAGGTTGATTCGTATTAAGTATCGTTGAAGTATCGTATTTCTTCCTTGCCCTGCAGTGTGGCGGTCAAAAGAGTCTTACCGCAGCACCACTAAAAGAAAAAGAAGCCTAGAACTACTTTTTGTCCCGAACGGCGTTGTTGCTGTAGCGGTTACGAGGCCTCGGCGGCCTCGATAATGGAGTGTTGTCACGTGCCTAGCTTCGACGCTCTTTTTGGGTCGCGGAGGCCGCAGCCTCGACAGTTCGCCAAGTTATTGTCAAACGGAGCATAATCGGTACGTCGCTCGACCTTACCTATCCTTTCCAACACGGCATTTGACTTACAAAAGTAAAGGTGCACGAAAAATAAAGAAGGTACGTAATGTACGTGAAGTAAGCGAGGGTGAGAGTGAAAACGGGAAATGGCAAATATCCGCGTTCCGTCATCGCTCGCGGGGAACCGGACATGTCCTACTGGCGTTTCATTTCCGCGGAGATATGGGGATCCGCAATTTTGGAACCCTGAAAATAAAAGTTGGCTTCCCTCTACCGTTTTTCATCCGCTTCGTTTATTTTCATACTTTAGTTTTATTATACCTGTTTTTCACTTTTAGGGGTTTTTTTTTGCTGTTGACTTTCTAATAGTTTTTGCGCTATCATTTTCTCGACATTCAAAGTTATTAGGAATCCTCGTGCTGTATTTATCCAGGACACTAATACCGTTTGAAACAGTTTCTGGGACTCTATTACCAAGATAAAAATTCATCAACAAGGCTAATATCGTCACTCAACAGAGAAGAAGACAAGCGTGATAACGAGAAAAGAAACACACAAACAATTATTGTCCGTGTGCATAAATACCTTACTAATATACCAGTCTTAGGTCCCAGCATCATGAATATATTCGCTATGTTATGGGTTACTCACAGATTGGTTTCGAAACCAGCTTTTTTCACCTCAAACTGACAGTATATAATAATTTTAGATGACATTTAGTTGCTTTCTGATATGTTCTAAAACTTGAGGTCGTCAACGCTCTATAACGGCCGTTTATAATTTATCAAGTCACTCTGACACGTTCCTTATTATATAATGTGACATTTAAATTATTGACAACAAGAAGGAAGCAAGAATGTATTTAAAACGCATCAAATTTCTATGAGTAGATTGTTTCGACATATGTTTTTGTTCAAATGTTTTCTCGAATTCACTTATAAAACAAAAATATGCTTGTATCTAGACGACGGCCAGAATACTCTGTCGGATTATACTTTTGACATAAATGTATTCTGGCATTGATACAGGCGACTGTTATTGGATCCTCTCTTGTTCTTAAGGTGTTATGAACGAGAGCATATGCTCGCCGATTCACAAAGCAGAAAGAATATCTACAGTGACCCTTGATCCGTGAAGAGGTCGTTGTATTGCGCGCCTTAAAACAAAAGGCGCAAATATGACAAGCGTGTTATGAATATCAGACATTATTTAACGAACCCCGGTGCAATTGCTTTCACTCGGGGTACACGTGAAAGCTTATAGATGTCTGTCACTGTCCCCTGTCTCTGTTTTGCTTTCTTCGTACTGCGACGTTCAAGCCTCCAGGTATTTTGCGAGCCTGTCAAAAAAGGCTTCGAAATATCACCCTAACTTTTAAAACGTGCTTTGCAGCAAACCAAAATACAAAGTGAAAAAGGCTGTCATTTAGTCTGTTTGAAGTGACAATTTTTATCGAGCGTGCAAGGATTTAATTAAATGGAAGCCTCGATTTTTCTTCTCGTGCATACGTGCTAGCAATACGCTCCTGCATATTAGGGTTTGCTTTTTGTAAAGCACGTCTTCAGGGCAGGCAGAGCACGCTCTACAGGGCACTATCATCGGTCGCGACGGATGATGCCAGCCTGTCCACACGCGATCGCATACTTATCTCAGAAGTTTGCTGTCCTGGCATCTCGTCATTCGACTATTGATGACAAGAGTGCCGACGCGAACGTTACTGAACTGTGATGAATGTGCGGAGAAGTTTGTAGTAACGTGTAGAAAAGAACGTGTGAGAGTTAATGCGCCTGAGTCTCCTGTATTCTGTAAACAAAGTTAGAGTAAATATAAATAGTTTTTTTTTTCACGTAGACAGCTTATTGGTCACTGTAGTTTGCGCTGTCTACACTAATGCACAGTCTAAAAACAAAATTGCGAACGGCGGAGCGACCGTTTTCCGCGATCGTCGCAACACTCAACGCTCGTCAACGGAAGCTCTTCCGCAACCTGAGGTGCCTTTCGAGAGTACTGACGGCGCCAAGTAACCGTCACGTTCAGTAAATAGAATTCGCTGCGATTCCTTTTAGTGCACCGCAACATGTGGCGCTAATTATGCGGCACCTGAATTTTGAATGTCTCGTAGTGCCAAAATATATTAACCATTTGCCAGTCGTAAAGAACAGTATGCATTTTTATATAACTCTGATATCTTTCTAAGGCTGATCTCAATTGTTTTTGTGCGTCATCATCGACATTCGAAACTCGCGTCCAGCTCTGACAACTTCGCGATTAACGCCTAATGCAGTGAAAGAGTGTAGAAAATAGACGCAACTTTTATTTACCGACAGGCCCAACCACTTGGCACCGTCCCTGCTCTCAAATCGCGCCACATGCTTCGCGAGAGCTTCCCACGACGACCGTTGAGTGACGCGACATGAGCGAGAGGCTGTCGCTCCATCGTTTGCATTTGTTTTGTTCTGGACAGAAGGTGGTGACTTCGCTCACTGGCTCCGATTGATGATGCCCCGAGCACACTTTGATAACGAACGAGTCAACTATCTCGCGGTGTCATCTACCCGAAGTCAGAAAAAATACAATTCTGACGTTTCCTAGCAAAAAACAAGGCTCTAAGACTAGATTTCTTAAACATCAGCCGGCAATCGCAAGGAAGTAATATTTTAAAGTTCTACAGTACATTAATATTGGAAAGATGTGTCACCCCGGATTGTATCGTTTCAAGTACCTGTATGGAGTCCTCCTCCGTGTCCCACCTTAACTTTCACCGTTACTCGCTCAATAAATTTACCCAGTCGCGTCGGGCTTGGAGGAAAGCTAGCGGATATTTCTTTTCTTGGAGGCATGCTTTAAAAAGTATCCATTAAGCTTCTTTAGTTGATATTTTTATTTCTTGGTATATCAGGCCACATGACATTACTGTAGAGTTTGTCCACTGACATATCCAATGAGCCTAATTTAAAGAAAGTGTCCACCAACCAAATTTTCTTCCTTTATATTTTAGAGCGCAGCTCTTGGACGCCCGTTTCCGGCTTGAGCGGCGTCGGCGTAACCACGCGGTGCATTATGGGTAAATTTCCCGGCTAAATTTAGCGCGAAATGTTTTTCCGCTAAATTTAGCGGATAAATTTTCCCGCTAAATCTAGCGGAAAAAATTTCCCCGCTAAATCTAGCGGAAACAATTTCCCACGCTAAATTTAGTAGAAACATTTCCCGCTAAATCTAGCGGAAAAATTTCCCCACTAAATCTAGCGAAGAAATTTCCCCATTCAATTTCCCGCTAAATCTAGCGGAAAAAATTTCCCACTAAATCTAGCGAAAACATTTCTCCGCTAAATTTAGCGAAAAATTTCCCCGCTGAATCTACCGGAAAAGATTTCCCCTCTGCAGAAAAAATTACCCGCTACCGGAAAA
>JAZHYW010045457.1:0-16874 GCA_037355805.1 Ixodes ricinus | reverse complement strand
ACAGTCTTGTTGGAAATCAGGTCGGGTTAAAGACGGAAAAAAAGCAAGAACACGAAGGAAATGACTGGAAGATCACACCGCTGACTAACAACTGACTTTTACTTTTTCCTCATCCCAGCCTAGGCCCTTCCTTCATCTTTTCTACGGCACATTAAATACGTTTAAAACAACCTTCTATACTTCGTTTCAGCTTGGGTCCAGACGAAGCCGATGCTACGAGCGCGAGCGTGTGGCCCTAAACAGTGCTTGCATTGCACGAGCGCGCGTGCTTGGCAGGGACGCTGAAAGCCCGGAGCCTGCGCTTGTAGCATCGCCTGCGTCTGGACCCAAGCTGAAACGAAGTATAGCCTACCACTCAACGGGGTGGGGCAAACCGCAAATATTGGCGTTTTTTTTCGTGAATCGTGATTGACGAGGTGCTCACGCAATCTTCTCCTTTTTCTTCTATGGCCAATGCCTTCAACACTTCACGCGCGAAGGAGGTCTTGTTCCTATGAAGGACGGTTATGCTGGTGAGTTCTACATCACATCGACAGTTTCGGCAATGAGCTGACAAGTGTCACGCTGATGTACTTTTCGCCGACGCCGCGTGCTCCCTTGCTCTATCGTAAACCGATATAGCTCTTCCCGCAAGAGAGGGGAATATGATAGACGACCCCTGTTTCGCATTGGGCATAGCGTGTTATCTGGGCTGTGTCGCATATCGGATGTTGATCACGTCTTTTGTTGGCCTCTGCGGCGCATGACGTGTGCTTTGCTTGGTGCCGAACAAAAAATCAGCAGAACCCATCCTTTGGGAATGATTATCTACGTTAATGCGAATAGCATCAAACGGTGCGGAGTTATGCGCGTTCGTCAGGTGGCCGGCACACTCTAGATACGCCAGCCCACTCTTGAGGCGATTCTAAATTTGTTGACACTTTCACAGCCCTGCGCACGATCTCCGCAGCCCAGCACGTGCGTTTGTGTCACTTAGGAAGGCGAGCAAAGCACGCGCCATACGCACAAACACTCAAAATGGTACCGACCAGACTTTCTGGCGTCTCAGCTAGTCTCAACCAACGGTACTCTAAACGGTTGTTTATATATTTACCATAGGACGCGCTTTACAGCGCTGTCACAGCTACTGGTGCGCGCGCGTTCCATGCACGAGGGCTCATTCCGCTCTCGCGAGGCTGAGCACGGCCGCTACATCACCCTCTCCCGAGCGCGGGAGAGGGTGAGCTAGCGGCCGTGCTCCAGCCTCACGAGAGCGGAATGAGCCCTCGTGCATGGAACGCGCGCGATGGTAAAGATATAAACAAGTGTTTAGAGTGCGTTGAATGACTGCCTTCATAGCTCTGTGGTTAGCGCGTCTGCCTGCTGATGAAAGGGTCAACGGTTCGGAATGCCAGCCGGCGCCGGTCTTTTTTATTTATTTATCGACCCGCGGCGTAAGAGGTTAGATAGCCAGATAGATACATAGACGAAAAGTGCGTGAAGTATCCAAAGAATGCTATTCGCATTAAAACCTGGATATCTTGCCTGCCTGTGATCTTTTTTAGTCTGTGGGTCACTCCATGGATGTACGGCGCAACCGCGATTTTGCATTGCTTTGGTGGATTCCCCGCTTCCTCGCCGCTTGCTGCTTTTTGCTTCAGTTTCTTGGATAGGCTCTCACATACGCTTCCTAAAAGAGCGCTCGGGTAACCAGAATCGCGTAGTCGGGCGATGTGTTTTTAAAGCTTGTCTCAACTTGATGATGGCATTACTTGCTTAGCGCAGAGAAAGAGCAGTCAACACTTCTTTTGATGGTCTTCGAATGGCCTTACTCGTAGGAGATTAGGGTTCACAAAAAGAACGTCAATCTTTGCGGTTTGGCCACATACTGTTGAGTGGTAGGCTAAAAGGTTGTTTTAAACGAGTTTAATGTGCCGTAGGACGAAAAAGAAAGGGCCTAGGCTGGGGTGAGGAAACAGTAAAAGTCAGTTGTTAGTTAGCGGTGTGATTGGCCAGTACTTTCCTTCGTGTTCTTGTTTTTTCCTCCCGTGTTCAGCTGACCTGATTTCTAGCAGTATGAACCAACTAGCTGAACTGAAACCCGTAACTTGGCAGTCTTTTTCGGTGGTACGTCTCGCAAAGCTGGGTCTGGGATCAAGGAAAACTGGCCCAGATAATTTGTTGGCCCTCCCGGTGTTGGTGGAGTAGGGTTCAGCCCCGATGGTCTGGGGCTAGGTGGCGGGCACGTTGCCGAGTGATGGTCCGACACCCATGTAAGACAAAATTTCTCAAGAAATGTCCAAGTATTAGTCGAATAAAAATAAAAACCAAAATCTAAATGAAAGCACTTTTTTGGTGATAAGAGTAAGGAACAAAATATATGTCCTCAAAGCGCACACTTCAAAATGCATATATGAGTTAGAATGTCAGCTGAGTAAATCCTTGTCGTAATTCAATATTCAAAACGAGGGTGTGAAAGAGGGAGGGGAGTGGTGTGAGAAAGAGTCACGAGAACGCACAAAGATGGTGACGCGGAAGACAAATTAAATAAAGCGCTTTAAAATTAAATAACGGGCCTCTACTTCTCGCAGGACATTAGTGGAAGAATGCAAGTCATTTTATAGGTGGGCAACCTAAAACTGATACTGGCAAAAAAAAGACCATAAATATTTGACGGGAGCTTATATTTTCTCGGATGACAAAAAATGTGATTTATGGAGTTAGCAAACACAAAGATGAATGCCTATGAAGCGATGTCTTGGCTTCATCTGGTTCGAGCGATAAACAGGTCATCTTATAAATTTAAAGCATAAAAATAAAAAAAGAAGGCTGTGGGGTTTGCGAGGAACAAATTATTATTTGCCTCTTTCAAGATTTGCCTAAAGCGACGACATAAAATAACAACACAGATATGTTAAGAGGCAGTAACCGACATTTTTGGACGTCCTTACTGGTTACCTTTACACATTTCAGACAGTCAAGTACTCTACGCATTTATCGAACTTTTTCCATCTTGTCGAAACATTTAAAGGTGTAGGGAAACGAAATTTCAGCGCTCATTTTCTAGCTTGAATGTGTTGCATGTTGCACCCTAACCTCAAAAACACCAGTCTTCCGTTGAAAGGCACAAGAAAACTAATTTTAAAGCTAAATAAACGATCTTCCAATGTGCACCTGGTGGATGCATGCGGAGCCTATTTGGGAGGTAGTCTAGCAACGTTGTGGAATCTGCTACGTAGTCGTGACGTAGCAGATTCCTCTGGCGCAGCGCCGCTCTTTGGCATTTCAACATTTTCCTTCTTAGCTTTCCTCCCCAACTCACAAATCGCGAATTGAACCAAACAGTCCAAGAAGACGGAAAGGGTGGACTCTCCTCTTTCTCGGACCCTCGTTTGTGCAGCCGGATGCAGCCATTCTCCCCCTAGAAGATTAGCCAGTCGCTCAAAACTCGGACAAAGTTGCTTTCCCCACCCCGTTCAGCCCTAAGCTGACAGTGCTGTGGAAGCTACGTGCTTCTTGGGCCAGCCACACGCTCGTCACCCCACGGGCACTTCGAACGGCTCGGTTGTAACGCGATGACGCTATTGACGCCACCACAACGCTGACAACGCCACCAAGGGCAAAGCTCATAATCCCGCCAGCCTTGCTACGTCACGAATGCGGGGAAACTTTTCTTTCTGTTTTTGTTTGCGCCGGATATCCCATGACGCATCGCGCCCTCCGTTCGCTTCTCTTCGAGCGCTCGCTCGAGTGCACCGTTTGGAACGAAAAATATAGCCAATCGTTCAAAATACAAACGTGCGATTATGAATTACGGTTATTACACGTCATGCTTGACCCATTTCCGAACGAAATTTGAAAATTTCAAATTTCGGTTCAGTATCCCTTTAAACGCCCCTTCCAGCCAGCTTTAGTCCCATTACCTATTTTAATAAAGCTATTAGCCGCTAAAAATATATATGTATTGTTTTAGGTTTCTTTATTAAATACAAAAAATAGCAATTTTTTTTTTGTTTCACACAAACACATAATGCGAACGTTTCGAATTTTAGTATTCGGATTATGGACTCTGCGGGGGCAAGCTGATGGCGTAATGGCGTTTAGCCCCCCCCCCCCCCCGTTTCCCCAATTTGGGAAATGGCTGTTTCTTGCCTCGCCTTTCTAATGGCGGCCGGTGGGTCCACTCCTTTTTCCGTTTAATTAACGCACTCGCTTAATTAATCACGCCCCCGGCATTTTATCGCCTCGAAGAAAGGTTTCACGGGACCTGTACTCGGGCAATCCAGTGGGCGGTCCGACGCCTGCCCGCACAGCCCACTTTTCACGCCGCCGAGCATGCCTGTCCGAAAAGCGATGATTGTTGCCGGTGTTCAACGACGGCATAGGCAGTTCGCGCCGCTCCACCTTGCTTCGATCGAGCTTTTTGAAAAGTGCAGATTTAAGCTAGACAACGTTCGGTTGGACCTCCGAGCGCTTACTCGGTGCACCTGTGCAAATGGTAAATATCCACCGCGTCTCTTTCTTCAGAACTTGTGAACACGTGTAACTTGCTTGGTCCGTGCTTGAGGTGTTTTGCTTCCGATTTTATGTAAATAATAAAAATTCAAAAAACCTAGTGGTCGAACAAGCTAACCAGGTGTTCCTTTTGCAACTAGCGGCGCCCAAGTTTATTACACCAGCAGGCCTGTTTTAATTGGCCGCGGGAAAGAGCGTGTTCGTGGGACGCAACAATGCAATGCTTGCATAGAGCATAAAGCACATGGTCCCATAGAGTCTCAAATGCCTTTTTGAAGTCAAACTTTAGTTCGGCAAGGAGAGAACGCTGCACCCCTTCGTCCCGAACGCCGCACACCAGACGATCCCGTAGCATGTCTGAGAAGGTCTCATCAAAGTCGCAGTGTTCGGACAGTCGGCGCAGGGCGGTGACGAAGTCGGGGATGGTTTCTCCCGGCTACTGGCTGCGCTTATGAAATCTAAAGTGCTGAACAATTACCGATGGGCGCGGTGTAAATTGGGCGGTGAGCTTTGGCGCAATGTCCGCGTAGGGAGTCTCTTCCAGCGTCGCTGGAGCACACAAATGTATGATGGCGTAGGTTGCCGGTCCACAAACGCTACAGAGGACTGCGCGTTTTGGGGCAACTTGACCACGTTGTTTGCGGTGAAGAAAAAAGTCAAGTCGCTTCAGGTACAGGGGACAGGCTTCAGCCCTGTCCGAATCGAACCCTTCGAGATGTCCCAGCCGCCCTATGACAACAACATTAGGCTTATTTTTTTCCGCCATGTGCTCTCGTGGTCGCAAAGTCTTTACGAAGCCCCTCGCTGATCCCAAAAGTGCGGTGCGTGCCCCTAAGGTTGATGTTCTTCTTCCTCGTCTGTACTTGGTATGTATTACGCAAAACCTTTGGTAAGGCGGCTGACTTGGCAATACAAAAAAGAGGAGTTACCCAAGAAGCACATGGTTTGTAATAAGTCCCCACAATGGGGACTCATTACGGGGGGAGGGGAAGGGAAGGAGGGGGGAAGGGAGGAAGAAGAGAAAAAAAAAACTTCAATATTTTTCTTTTTTTTTTTTTTTTTGGGGGGGGGGGTGATTTTCGAGCTTCCACCGTTGCCTACGCCACTGGACAGGAGCATTAGATGATATCTCTCAGTAGCATACATGTACGTAACGCGTTACAAGTAACGAGTTACTTGTACCTAGTTACTATTTTCGGTAACGAGTAACGTATTTAGTTACTTTTTTCAGAAAACGAACGAGTAACGGTATTTAGTTACTTTGAAGGCCAAGTAACGAGTAACGGTATCTCGTTACTTTTGAGGAGTAACGTGTACAACACCGCTTAAACAGCCTCGTTTAAGTTCTAGCCTGAGTATGTGTCTATTGTGACAAAGGCAGATGGGCAACCTGAAAAACAACTAAAGAGTATGGCAGCACAGCAACGTATATCGTTGAACACGTCAGTCGAACAGTTCGACTGACGTGTCGAGCGATAAACGTTGCTGTAACTAAACTCTGCAGCTGGGAATGTCCTTCACCCAGCGAGCACAATCAGGTTCGTTGGTTGGACCTTCTAGAAACGGGTACGGACCGAATGTAAACCCGGAAGTTGCAAACACGGGAAGGCGCATAACCCATTACCCACTGTCCTCAATGAAGGCGCAATTCTCGAAGATTCACCAGCTCTTGCTGAAGCACAACACTGCCGTTCCTTCGAGCGCGTCGGTAGAACGACTCTTCAGCGTCGCCGGAGATGTACTTTCAAGGGAGCGGGGAAACATAACTGATGAAAACTTCTACAGGCAGGCTGCCAATAAACACGCATGAAACAAAAACAGTTGTGTATTTGGTCGTCAAGTAACGTGGAAAGTAACTCGTTACTTTTGAGGTAACTCACGCGTTCCTTATGAGAATCGGTAACGAGTAACGTATTTAGTTACTTTTTGAGCGAGTAACGAGTAACGGTATTTAGTTACTTTTTTGGGTAACGTGTACATGTCTGCTCAGTAGTAACTCTATCCCTGTCACATTTGCGTGGCGAATTCTTTTTAAATGCCACGCACCTCGCAGAAGCCCAAATGAAATAGTGGCACGAGAGCCGGATTCATTAAAGGCGACACCTCCCACTCGAAATATCGCTTTTTTCCTCTCTTTCCCTGAAGAAAAAAAAAAACAATTTTTTTTTCGAGTGAAAACGGCATTTATTGGTCACAATGGGTGCGGACTAATTTCATAAGATACTTACTGAAATGTATAGTTACGGAGAAATAAAAAACGGAGGGCAGGGCGATTTTTTTCTGTATGTCATTAGCACTTCACAGCTAATGAGATTGTTGCATTCGCTAATGAGAACATTAAAGAACGCCTTCCTTGTCCCAACGCTACTACGGTTGTATCCGTAAAGAAAAGGAAGGAAAAGCGTAGTCTGCCTAGTCTATCCTTGATAAACGACTATAGTAGGTTACAAGTCAAGAAGGTAGCGGCAAATGCCCCTCAAAGGGAATCATATATCCCTCTGCCACCTCCCCATCCAATAGCCTCCACCGTTTCCGTGACGTCGTCGGCCAACGCGGGAGAGGGCTTGCTTTGCTTTGAATATTTGCTTTATCTTTCGACCTTGACTTAGCGTTGTGGAAGCCACGAGAGGAGATTAGAAGTCGTTTTTGATACCGATGGAGACAAAAACGACTTTGGGGATTAGCATCCCCCTCCGATGGATACAAAGGCAACTTTCAGGGGCTCGGTTTTCCTCTCCGATGAATACAAAGGTCGCTTTCTTGAAAAGGGGAGGGGGGGGGGAGTGGTCGGAGACAAGCTGGCATCACTCTGTAGCGATTATCTATTCATTGAAGCGGAACAAGGAGGTGTTTCCAGGGAACTATTCTTTCGACTGCGGATAGATTTCAAACGGTCGCATCCACGATATGGGAGGAGCTTCTCCTACCTTCTTGACTTGTAACCGACTATAGAGGGATTGCGATGCGTGCAGGACTGACCACTGCCTCTCTACCGCATGACACAACACCCAGCCAGGACACGCGAGCGGAGATCGAGGTCACGTGATATAGGACCGGGAACTCATTGGTCCCCTCTGTAGCTAGCTTTCGCTCCCCTATAAGTTCAAGGATCAGCGAAGTTAACCGATTATCGTTACATTAGAGGATGTAAAGGGGCACAATGACATCTCTGCGTGAATAAATTGTAATATCGGAAGCGCAGTATGAGAGTTTTACCGGTCAGTTTGCGAAACTCCATCCCAACTTTTTAGTTGTCCATCTCTCCCTCTCTGTCATCTCTCTCTCTCTTTCTGTTTCTATGTCTGGCCCTATACTCTGTTTCACGATCACTTGGCAAACCGTGGAGGCTACGGCTCCCGCGACCGAATAAGAGCGTCGGAGCAAGGCACGTGACGCTACGCCACGGAAGCGTTCGTGTCACTGCGCCAAATGCAAGGCCCGGAGGAACCGGCTGTTGTCTGCTTGCCAAGAGTCGTCTGCTGCGAAACTAACCAACTTCGGATGAACGTTCAGTGGCGCAACATTGCCGTCCGCCATTGTAGCGAGCTCTTCGGGAAGAGTTCATGAGACAACCATACACTTAATTTACCCTTGAATCTGTGGCGGGTGTAAAGACCAGGGCCCAGTGCGATGTTATGAGACGAAGCGGTGGATTACATGGCAGCGATTGTTCAAACATCGTTCAAAAGTCATGTTGGGCTTCGGAAAAAGGTTGATTCGTATTAAGTATCGTTGAAATGTAACGTGCCTCCGTATTTCTTCCTTGCCCTGTAGTGTGGCGGTCAAAAGAGTCTTACCGCAACACCACTAAAAGAAAAAGAAGCCTAGAACTACTTTTTGTCACGAACGGCGTTGTTGCTGTAGCGGGTACGAGGCCTCGGCGGCCTCGATAATGGAGTGTTGTCACGTGCCTTGCTTCGACGCTCTGTTTGGGTCGCGGAGGCCGCAGCCTCGACAGTTCGCCAAGTTATTGTCAAACGGAGCATAATCGGTACGTCGCTCGACCTTACCTATCCTTTCCAACACGGCATCTGACTTACAAAAGTAAAGGTGCACGAAAAATGAAGAAGACACGTAATGTACGTGAAGTAAGCGAGGGTGAGAGTGAAAACGGGAAATGGCAAATATCCGCGTTCCGTCATCGCTCGCGGGGAACCGGACATGTCCTACTGGCGTTTCATTTCCGCGGGGATATGGGGATATGTCGTGTTTCGATCTCAACCGACCGAGAGAGGGATCCGCAATTTTGGAACCCTGAAAATAAAGGTTGGCTTCCCTCTCCAGTTTTTCATCCGCTTCGTTTATTCTCATGTTTTAGTTTTATTATACCTGTTTTTCACTTTTAGGTTTTTTTGCTCTTGACTTTCTATTAGTTTTTTGCGCTATCATTTTCTCGACATTCAAAGTTATTAGGAATCCTCGTGCTGTATTTATCCAGGACACTACTACCGTTTCAAACAGTTTCTGGGACTCTATTACCAAGATAAAAAATTAATCAACTAAGCTAATATCGTCACTCAACAGAGAAGAAGACAAGCGTGATAACGAGAAAAGACACAACACAAACAATTATTGTCCGTGTGCATAAATACGTTACTAATATACCCGTCTTAAGTCCCAGAGTCGTGAATATATTCGCTATGTTATGGGTTACTCACAGATTGGTTTCCAAACCAGCTTTCTTCACCTCAAACTGACATTATATACTAATTTTAGATAACATTTAGTTGCTTTCTGATATGTTTTAAAACTTGAGGTCGTCAACGTTCTATAATGGCCGTTCATAATTTATCAAGTCACTCTGACGCGTTCCTTATTATGTAATGTGACATTTCAATTATTGACAACAGAAAGGAAGTGAGAATGTATTTAAAACGCATCAAATTTCTATGAGTAGATTGTTTTGACTTATGTTTTTCTTCAAATTTTTTCTCGAACTCACTTATAAAACAAAAATATGCTTGTATCTATACGACGGCCAGAATACTCTGGCGGATTATACTTTTGACATAAATGTATTCTGGCATTGATACACGCGACTGTTATTGGATCCTCTCTTGTTCTTAAGGTGTTATGAACGACAGCGTATGCTCGCCGATTCACAAAGCAAAAGGAATATCTACCGTGACCCTTGATCCGTAAAGAGGCCGTCGTATTGCGCGGCTTAAAATAAAAGGCGCAAGATATGACAAGCGCGTTATGAATATCAGACATTATTTAACGGACCCCGGTGCAATTGCTTTCACTCGGGGTACACGTGAAAGCTTGTAGATGTCTGTCACTGTCCCCTGTCTCTGTTTCGCTTTCTTCGTACTGCGACGTTCAAGCCTCCAGGTATTTTGCGAGCCTGTCAGAAATAAGGTTTCGAAATATCACCCTAACTTTTAAAGCAGTGCTTCGCAGCAAACCAAAATACAAAAAGAAAAAGGCTGTCATTTAGTCTGTTTGAAGTGACAATTTTTATCGAGCGTGCAACGATTTAATTAAACGGAAGTCTCGATTTTTCTTCTCGTGCATACGTGCTAGCAATAAGCTCCTGGATTTTAGGGTTTGCTTTTTGTAAAGCACGTCTTCAAGGCAGGCAGAGCACGCTCTACAGGGGCACTATCATCGGTCGCGACGGATGATGCCAGCCTGTCCACACGCGATCGCATACTTATCTCAGAAGTTTGCTGTCCTGGCATCTCGTCATTCGACTACTGATGACAAGAGTGCTGACGCGAACGTTACTGAACTGTGATGGATGTGCGGAGAAGTTTGTAGTAACGTGTAGAAAAGAACGTGTGAGAGTTAATGCACCTGAATTTCCTGTATTCTGTAAACAAAGTTAGAGTAAATATAAATAGTTTTATTTTTCACTTAGACAGCTTGTTGGACACTGTAGTTTGCGCTGTCTACACTAATGCACAGTCTAAAAACCAAATTGCGAACGACGGAGCGACAATTTTCCGCGATCGTCGCAACACTCAACGCTCGTTGACGGAAGCTCTTCCGCAACTTGAGGTGCGTTTCGAGACTAGTGACGGCTCCAAGTGACCGTCACGTTCAGTAAATAGAATTCGCTGCGATTTCTTTTGGTTCACCGCAACATGTGGTGCTAATTATGCGGCACCTGAATTTTGAATGGCTCGTAATGGCAAACTAGATTAACCATTTGCCAGTCGCACACAACAGTGTGAATTTTCAAATAACTCTAATATCCCTCTAAGGATGATCTCAGTTCTTTTGTGAATGTCATCATCGGCATTCGAAACACGCGTTCAACGTTAACAACTTCGCGATTAACGCCTAATGCAGTGAAATAGTGTAGAAAATAGACGCAGCTTTTATTTACCGAAAGGCCCAACCACTTGGCACCGTCCCTGCTCTCAAATCGCGGCACATGCTTCGCGAGAGCTTCAAACGACGACCGTTGAGTGACGCGACAAGAGCGAGAGGCTGTCGCTCCATCGTTTGAGTTTTTTTGGACAGAAGGTGACTTCGCTCACTGGCTCTGATTGTTGATACCCCGAGCACACTTTGATAACAAACGAGTCAACTATCTCGCGGTGTCATCTACCTGATGTCAGAAAAGTGCAACTTTGACGTTTTCTAGCAAAAAACCAAAGGCTCTAAGACTAAATTTCTTAAACATCAGCCGGTCATCGCAAGGAAGTTATATCTTAAAGTTCTACAGTACATTAATATTGTAAGGATGTCTCACCTCGGATAGTATTCGTTTCAAGTACCTGTATGGAGTTCCTCCTCTGTGTCCCACCTTAACTTTCTCCGTCACTCGATCACTAAATTTACCCAGTCGCGTCAGGCTTGGAGGAAAGCTAACGGATATTTCTTTTCTAGTAGGCATGCCTTAAAAAGTATTCATTAAGCTTCTTTAGTTGATATTTTTGATTTCTTGGTATATAAGACCACATGACATTACTGTAGTGTTTGTCCACTGACACATCCAATGAGCCTAATTTAAAGAAAGTGGCCACCTCCAAATTTTTTCCCTTTATATTTTAGAGCGCAGCACTCTGGATGCCCGTTTCCGGCTTGAGCGTCGTCCGCAGTAACCGCGCGCCGCATTATGGGTAAATGTCCTGGCTAAATTTAGCGGGAAAATTTTTCCACTATACTTAGCGGATAAATTTTCCCGCTAAATCTAGCGGAAAAAATTTTACGCTAAATTTAGCGGGAAAATTTCCCACCTAAATCTAGCGGAAAAATTTCCCCACTAAATCTATCGGAAAAAATTTCCCGCTAAATCAGCGGGAAAATTTCCCACTAACTTTGGCAGAAAAAATTTCCACTAAATTTCCCGCTAAATCTAGCGGAAAAATTTCCCGCAAAATCTAGCGGAAAAATTTCTCCGCTAAATGTAGCAAAAAAATTTCCTGCAAAATCTAGCAGAAAATATTTCCCCGCTAAATTTAGCGGAGAAATTTTCCTGCTGAATCTAGCCGAAAACTTCCCCGCTGAATTTAGCGAAAAAATTTCCCCGCTGGAAAATTTTCCCGCTAAATCTAGCCGAAAAATTTCCCCGCTAAATCTAGCCGAAAAAATTCACCGCTGCAAAAATTTCTCCGCTAAATGTAGCGAAAATATTTCCCCGATAAATTTAGCGGAAAGATTCTCCGCTAAATCTAGCCAAAAATTTTCCCGCTAAATCTAGCCAAAAATTTCCCCGCTAAATCCTAGCCGAAACATTTCCCGAGTTAAATTTAGCGGAAACATTTCCCTCGCTAAATCTAGCCAAAAAAGTTCCCCGCTGCGGAAAAGAATTTCCCGCTAAATCTAGCCGAAAAATTTCCTCTAAATCTAGCGGAAAAGTTTCTCCGCTAAATGTAGCGAAAAAATTTCCTGCTAAATCTAGCGGAAAATATTTCCGCTAAATTTAGCGGAAAAATTTCCCCACTAAATCTAGCCGAAAAACTTCCCCGCTAAATTTAGCGAAAAATTTGCATGCTGAATTTAGCGGAAAAATTTTCCCTTAAATCTAGCCGAAAAATTTCCCGCTAAATTTAGCGGAAAAATTTCCGCTAAGTCTAGCCGGAAAATTTCCCAACTATATCTAGCCGAAAAATTTCCCGCTGAATTTAATAGAAAAAATTTCCCCCACTAAATCCAGCGGAAACATTTCCCGCTAAATTTAGCGGAAAACTTTCCCCGCTAAATCAAGCCGAAAAATTTCCCACGAAATTAAGCAGAAAAATTTCCCGCTAAATCTAGCCGAAAAAGTTCCCCGCTAAATCTTGCCGTAAAATTTCCCCACTAAATCTAGCGGAAAAAATTTCCCCACTAAATTTCCCCACTAAATCTAGCGGCACAATTTCCCCGCTACATCTAGCGGAAAAATTTCTCCACTAAATCTAGCGAAAAATTTCCCGCTAAATCTAGCGGAAAAAATTTCCGCTAAATCTAGCCGAAAAATTTCCCGCTAGAAAATTTCCCGCTAAATTTAGCGGAAAAATCCGACAAGACAAGGATATCCTTGAGAAGACAAGGATATCGTAGTCGTGTCTGTGTACTGGAGACCGCATAGTACCACCAACGACGAAGATGCAGAATGGCTCAAGCTCCTGTGTACCCGCACTATTCACCCTTTGCCTGTGCTGATCGGAGGTGACTTTAATGCGCACCACACGTCGTGGGGGTCGAAATCAAACACCGTACGAGGCCGAAGCGTAGCAGACAACGCACTTGTGGCAGGCCTCGTGCTCGCCAATTCGCCTGACGCGGTAACCCGTCGGGCCGACAGTCAACAGCAAGATTCTACATCGCCAGACGTAACATGGTATTCTCCAAGCCTTAGGTGTTCATGGGCGGTGGTAGATGACACCTGGGGAAGCGATCACTTCCCAGTTATCATCGGCCTCGGCGGGAAATCTCGCGCTCTTGCTACACGCACCGTAAGCACAACCCGATGGGACGACTTTCGCGAGGTGCTCGCAGAACTACCGCCTCACGAACCACTTTTCAATCGTATTATTCAAGCCAAGGAGATCGTGACGCGGTCAGTGAAGGTAAGCGCCGAAGCTCCGACTCCTGATCAGCACTTGCTTAATTTGTGGGAATCAAGGATTAAGGCCCAACATTGCTACCTAGAGGGCGGCAAACTCCCGCCCGACCGCGCACGCTTTAACCGTGCATCGGCAGAAGCAAAACGCTATTCTCTCGAGCTCTCGCGGACAGAGTGGCACGACCACTGCACGTCTTTCAACGGGCGCACATCACCGGCCAAGGTCTGGGCGACAATGCGTGGTATGACAAAAAACCAACGTCAACAAACAGCTGGAGAAGACATGGCCCTCCGGTTGGGAATCTCCAATGAAGAATTCGCGAGCAAAGCTGGCCCCGTATTTTTTCCACAGGAATGTCCAGCGAGTTATGACCCAGCCAAGGTTAGATTTTCATTCCCTCCACCTCAACAACCCATGGACCCAGGGATGGAGCGGCCCTTTACCATGGCAGAGCTGCAGGGCGCACTTTTCTCAATCACAAAGTTGCATGGTGCCCCGGGGCCCGACATGATTACTGTCCCGGCCCTTCGCAACCTTCCGGAGGCAGCGATGCAAGAACTTCTGGACATCTTCAACGAGTCCTGGGAGCTGGGTCAACTTCCCGCCATCTGGCGCCACGCCTCGGTTATACCAATCCCCAAACCAGGCCGAACCCCAAAACAGCTCACAGATATGCGACCCATCTCTCTGACGTCACATGTCGGGAAGCTTATGGAGAGGATGGCGCTGATGCGGTTGGAATGGCACATTGAAGCAAACAACGTCCTCCACCCGTGCCAGACTGGCTTCCGCCGGGGTCTCAGCACGCAGGACTCGCTGGCCCTCTTCGCTGAGGATCTTGCCGGCAAGCACCCGCGCTACGACATCAAGATTGCGGTCGCTATAGACGTGAAGAAGGCTTTTGATAGTGTTCCACATCCTACTGTGATGGCTGCCGCATCCGCGGCGGGCCTCACCGGCAAGCCTCTCCAGTATATCAGGGCGTTCCTCAACGGGCGCACCTTCAGTATCTCAGTAGGAAATGCACAAGCTCCTGCGGCTCCACTCGAGCTAGGAGTCCCACAAGGAGCGGTGCTTTCTCCGCTACTCTACAACCTAGTGATGGCGGATTTGAGCCACCGCCTCGACAAGATCCCAGGCATCCGCCACACCATTTATGCAGACGATATTACAATCTGGACGACGGGTGGCCCAGTTGGCCCTCAAAATGAATCCGCCCAAGAAGCACTGGACATCGTCGCCGAGTTTTTGATAGAACGCGGTCTAACTCCGTCACCTGATAAGACGCAGTACGCCGTGTTTGGAAACACCAACGCACGCCGAGAGGCGACCCCGTGCATCGAACTCAAGTTCGGGGGCACAGTCATCACCGCCACAAACGTGCTGCGTGTTCTTGGTGTCGACTTTTCCGCGCACGGCCCACCTGTCACGTGGCTGAGCAAAACCAAAGCCTCCGTAGTACATATGCTGCACCTTATCCGTCGCACCACAGCTAAGGACTGGGGCGCCGACACCCACACATTACGCATGCTTGTCAGGAGCCTCATCCAAGCCAAGATGCTTTACGGGGCACAGCACGTAGGCATCACCAGGAAACAGCGCGAGGCCCTAGAGGTCCTTAATCGGCGTGCCATGCGTATCGTCACGGGCCTGCCGAACTTCACGCCGGTTGACACGCTGCAGGCCCATGCTGGACTCAACACCATTGGAGACCTATTACACGAGGCATGCCTCGGGCAGCACATCCGCCTTTCACGGTCCAGACCGGGACGATTCATTCTCGGGTTGCTGGGCTTGCGACCCGTTGAGGGAGTTCCACCACCAACCACACCCCTCCACCTTGGAGTCTGCCATGCCTGACCTCCGGCAAGCCGACGCCATCCCATGCTGGAGGCAGCCATCCGGGCCGCCGACGATTCCAAGCTGCGGCGCACGAACGTGACGTCAACGCCGACGGCCCCGAAGTACGCAGATACTACTGTGACGCGGCCGCGGATCCCGAATCCGGATCTACTGCCGCAGCTGCCTGTTGCCTATCCTTGGGATCGACCACTGGTGTCCGGCTTCCACCGGGGCTTGACTCGCTGGAGGCTGAGCTGCGGGCGATCCTGCTGGGAGCGGAACTGGCGCTCCGCGACACCGCCACCGGAGGGCTATCTCCCACCGAGATCCTCCTGCACACAGACTCTGCGGAAGCGGTCAAGGCATGCCTTTCTTCGGCCCCCCTCGCTCTCCAACGGTCTGCTCCATCCGGACGGCTGTAGCGGGACTCGAGTTGGTCCTGGGATCGGCCGCACACATCAGGGTCGTTTGGGTTCCGGGCCACGCGGGCATAGAGGGCAATGAAGCGGCGCACCGGCTGGCAAGGGCGTTCTTGTCTCTCCCCTCGGCCGGTCAGCCGCTTCAGCGACCCTTGGATGCACCATCTGGCTCCGACACTAGCACTGGCCCTTCACCACCACAGCACCCGCGCACCGAAACCAAGCGGCGCCTGTCCACCCGGCTGCCTGAGTGCCCGACCTCCATCCCCAGGGGATACCCGCGGGCGGCCGAGGTCCGGCTACGCCGAATCACAACCGGCTGTGCATGGACACCGTATCGCCTGGCCCGCTTCGGGCTACGTTCGCCAGAACATGCAATATGCGACCGGTGTAGTTCGACCCCTACATCGCCACCTCAAGCCAATCAAACCGCCGGGCTAATCCCCGATACTTCCATTAACACCCAGTCCTCAGCGCATCTCGCCACCCTGCGCCACCTGCTCTGGGAGTGCCCGGCAAGGCGAAAGGAGAGGGACATAGCACTCGCGCAGCTCGGTCCACCACCACAAATAACATTCGAGGCCTGGACGGCACCGACAGGCCCCACAGACGTCAAGAGGCGGGTCTTCAACTCACTCTTGGCTTACGTGAGGACGGCCGGTCTGGCCGACCTTCTGTAAGCCCTCTCCCCCTCCCCCTCGCACCCCCTCTCCCATTCCTGCATCCTCATACCCTTCCCCTTCACGACAAGGCATGAAACCGGTCGCGTCGTATCCCTTCTAAATATGAATAAAACGTATCCAACAACCTGCTATATCTGGCCGAAAAATTTCCCCCATATTTAGCGGAAAATTTCCCTGCTAATTTTAGCGAAAACCTTTCTCCGCTAAATCTAGCGGAAAAATTTTCCGCTAATTTAGCGGAAAATTTCCCCTAAATCTAGCCTAAATATTTCCTCGCTAAATCTAGCGGAAAAGTTTCTGCGCAAAATTTAGCGGAAAGTTTTCCCTAAACGGGGGCGACCAGGAGAGGAGGAGGGGCATAGCCTCCTCTCCGTACCTTCCCTCCTCCTCCTCAAGAGCTGCGCTCTAATTCGGCGTTACAGGGAGTTGTAAAC
>JAZHYW010045456.1:0-25769 GCA_037355805.1 Ixodes ricinus | reverse complement strand
TCCTCGCTTCAAAGCCAAACAAACAAACAAGCTCCAACTCCCACGGGCACCAATAAACAGGCCGACTTCGCTCCGCTTACTCGTTATCTTTGTACACATCGTTCTCGCTTTTTATTATTCTGCCTCTGGGGTTCGTTTTGTGTTTGTTTTGGTAGGTTCTTCATTCTTTCCATGTTTCTTCTCGCCTTCACGGCATCGTCGTTTCTGATGCTGTTATTGGCGCGAGTTCACTTCCGCTTTGTTGTGCACACAAACCCCTCGGGCGTTTCCATCATGCACAAAGATGCAATGAAGTCTCCTTCCGCCAGAACGTTGCGACTTCACCCGGCCGCGCGCGAGACCCGAATCTGAATCTCATTAGCCGCCATCAACCGTTGCTACACCTTGTCCCTGTTCGACGTTGGCTCTCTTTTCTATCGTACAAGGAACACAAGGCTTCAGCTGTTCGACGCGATCCGTGCCTGCCGCAAGCTCCGCTTCCTTGCCTCGAGGCAAAGAGAGATTCGTGTTTTGGGTCCGGCATCGATTAGGTCAAAATGAAGGAAGTCTTAGTAGACGCTACTATTTCGCATCCGCGCCACTAGCCTCGCTTGCAGAGTTCCTGGTCTCGTAGGTTAGGGGTTGCGGAGACCGTTTTGCAGGTTGGTGGAAACGATCATACGAGACACTCCATGATGTTCTGCCGTCGCGGTACGCTGACGGTGCTCGCTGCAGTGTCTTCGTTTCGTGAAGTCGCGAGACACGAGTGGCTACACTGTCACATAGCGAGGAAACTGGTTGGTTGATGACCAGCAATATTTGTGGACACGCCTCCAAAATGTCCGAGTCCTGTTTGCTTTAAACACATGTATGTTTCGAGATATGTTGGCAGACGGTTATTGTGTGACTAAATATGGCAGGACCCTCAGGCGAGGAACCAAATACTTGTCTCCGATATTGTTCCGCGGCCCTGTCTTTTGTATATGATGTATGAGGGTGTGATTGAAGTTTTTTTGAGTTTGTCAATGTGTTCCTTCGGGGCAGCATGGTGATACAAGGTACAGCACTGCGGGATACAGCGCTGTGTGTTATATATAAATGAAACATTAAATAAACATTCTATCAACTGTTTTTTTTTTTGAACTGCACTACGTTCCGCCATAGGCCGCAGCGATGAGAGCGCAAAGCGCAGAAAAAATGACGAAAGCAGTGACTCTTCGTGCAAATTGATTGACCGTCATATGGGCTCGGAACGTTCGCTACACTCTGACGTAAGGTTAAGCAAAGTATATGCATCTCTAACTCTTTACAAGCTTTAATGCGACTAAAGTGGTGAAGCGAGAGTGTTCGTTCATGACTTATAAAATTAAAGCGCTAATAAAGACTGCGACAAAAAGGAAAGCGAACAAGACGAGCGCTAAATCTCAATTGAACGTTTATTTTAAAAACAACTTCAAGCAACGATCTCCAATAAAAAATACACTGAATCACTCCGGTGACGTCACTCATCACCACGCCTCATTAAAATCACTCTCTTATACGTTCTAGACGTTGTTGACCGAGGCTTTTCGGGAATTGCTAGTCACCCGTTGCCACCAGGAGTTCTGTTTACACCGTACAAAAAATCGCAGGTGTTCTTGGTGTTTTCGATATCCTCTAGTGGCAGGGTTATTGCACAAACACAAAGCCTTGGTTTATTGATTTGATTTTGAGTTTTAATGGCGCCAAGAGCGGCTAAGGCGATAGTGCGCCAAAACAATGGTAGAAGAAAAAACTGCGGTGCTATTTACTTGAAAGGTGAGGACATAAATATGAGAGTTTAAAATGTTTACCATGAAATGCAGACAATGCAAAAAAAAAATCACAAACTTAAAATGTGCTGTAATAGGCCAATGCTCTTTAGGAAGTTAAATACTTGGGTACTGAGGAACAAGAGTCCCCCTCTCCCAGCAAAAGGGCAGAGTGGAGATAGAAATCTGTTCCCTAAAAAACCGCGAGAAGTTGGTGCGACGCTCCTCATAATGTTCCGGACATTGAATGAGAATGTGCAAGACGAAAAGTGTTTCATCACATTCATCACACATTGGAGCATCCTCTGCTCGCAGAGGGAAGCCATGTGTTTGGGGGTTAACGGGACCAATTCTCGGGCGACAAAGAGACAACTTCATAAAAACGCTCTTTATGTCGGCAACTGGCCCATTCCAGAAGGAACAGGTTTCGTGCCATGAAGTTTGTTATGGACTTTAACATCCCATTCCTCCTGCCATTTCTTTTTAATCGACTTTTCAAAAATGCCCTGTAATCTAGGTATGGGATGCAGGTAACCTCTGTTTCCATGTTATGACATGTTCTAGCAGCCTTATCGGCCTTCTCATTTCCGACTATACCGACTTGGCTAGGCACCCAACAAAAATAATGGTGATGTTGAAGTTTGTGGCAGTTAAAATCTTGTTACGTATTTCAGATTTAAAATATTTTTTTATATATAGGAATGCAAGTGCACGGAGTGCACTGAGAGAAGTCTGAGAAAATTACCGCGGCCTTGATATTCCTTTTTGATGATGGTATCCACAGCTACCAGTAGGGTATGACTCTGCCGAAATGATGGTAGCGTGGCTGTTGAGCAACTTTACAATACTGCATGACGGCCCGACCACAGCACATCCAACACTACTGCTCCTTCGTTCCATCCTTGTAAAACTGTACAAGGTCCTTGTAGTTTTTGGTGATTTGGAAGATCTCTTGCCCTGGGTCTGCCGCTGGTACCTTCTTCTTGTCATTCTTGCAAAAATAAAACTTTATCGGAATATATGTCATGTTCTAGGGTGCAACTGGGCTGGGCAACTCTGCTACCGGACTCGATATGTCTATTGCGAAATTCTTGGCCTCAGACTTAAGGCGCAGAGGAAAAGGAGGTACAACAGAGGGCTTGTTCTGGTATGTCCCTTTAATCACCGCGTGTCGGGACACTTCGACTGCAGCATGTCGGGGCGTGGAACATACCCTTAAGTGATACTGAAGGCCCAGAAGAGACATCTTTTTTCAAGAGAGTATTCATTAGATTAAGCGTAGAGACTGTAAACTGGAGAGGTCCGGGAAGCCCCGTTGCAAGTCGTAATCCTAGGAGGTGGACAGCGTCCAAGATCCGAAGAATAGACGGCCGTGCCGAGCCGTACATCATGCAACCGTAATCTAATTTTGATCGAACAAGGCACTGATACAAACGCAGCAGGCAGCCGCCTTCTGTCACTACACCAGGACTTGTGCGAAATAACTTTAAAATATTCACTGCTGCAGGCATTTCTGTTTTAGTTGCAAGAGATGACTACGAAAGCTAAACTGCTTATGTAAAAATAACCCCTAAAAATTTATGCTGAGGTTGTATATTTAGGATCTGTCCTCCCAGAATTAAAGTGGGTCCTGTGGTGATGCGCCTTCGAAGAGAGAACAGAGCACAGACAGTTTTCTCTGCTGAGAAACGGAAACCATTCTCATCGGCCCAACGTGTCAATTCATTATTACTCAGTTGGACTTGGCGTTTTACAAATAGCTAAATTACGCGAAGAGCAGGAAACTTGCACATCATCAACATACAAGTGCATAGGAGAGAGATCGGGGGAGAGCCTGTTTAAGAGAGTTTATTTTGATCAGGAACAGAATAACACTCAGCACCGACCCTTGGGGAACACCATTCTCCTGGCACAAACGTTTTACAAAGTGTCGTGCCCAGCCTCACTTGGAACGAGCGCTCATCGAGGAAGCCCTTGATAAGAGCTAGCATTTTCCCGCGAATTCCAGCTGAAATTAAATCACTTAAAATTCCGTACCAAAAAAATTGGGTTGTGGGGATATTTATACAGCGTGTAGTTGGTCAGCCATTTAAAGTTGCGACGAGTCACTCGCTGTAGATGAGCAATTTAGCCAGTGCGGGTACAACCGCTAGCCTGGGGTCTTTAACGTGCACCACGCAGTAGTGATACACGACCGCACGCCGGTGCGATGCTCATCAGATCGAAACGGGCAGGGGTGGGGCTTGAGCCAGGATCCTGGGTTCTGCAGCGCGAGCTTTTCGCTCCACGCGTCGAGCTGGGTGTGCGCTTTGAGCCCACTCGGCCACCGATCCCCCATGTGGTGTGGTATGCCTTTTCGATATCGGAAAACACCGATACACACATGCTGTTTGTTAACAAAAGACGTCCCTAACCATTTTTTCTAGGCGAACGAGGTGATCAACAGTTGATCTCCCTGTTTGATACCCACACTGAAATTTGTCGAATAAGCTTTTCTGCTCTAAGAAATACACCAGTCTAGAGGTCACCATTCGTTCCATCGTTTTAAGGGGACTGGTGAGTGCAATGGGTCTGTAGCTGGAAGGTACGTGATGGATCCTTTCCAGGCTTTAGCAAAGGAATCACAATTGCCCTTTTACAGAAATGGGATAAGTACTCCCGGCTCAATACACAGTTAAAAAGCAATAGAATGGTGCCTAATGTTGCAGGATGTAAATGCTGAATGCACATAGTGACTAAGGTCTGGCCCCGGGACGAATTCTTTCCCTTGTCAAGAGCGATCATCAGTTCCACAGGGGTAAAGGGTCGATTATAAGCCTCGTTAGAGCTTACCGGTACATTTTATTGGTACTTTCATTTTGGCAGCCTTGTATTTTAGAAAGGTGTCTGAATGATTGGTCAGATCCCGAAACCGACTGGAAATGTTCACCAAGTATATTTGCCTGCTGTTCCAGTGTGGGTACACTACTGGTCATCTAATGTAAGAGAGGGATATTAAATGCAAGGTAATCCCTTCTATATCTTATGAACCCTGTCCCATGGACTTTTACGCCTGTGGAACTGTTAATTGAGAAAACATGACATCCACGTTTGCTGTTTTTTTTTTAGATTGGCGTTTTACGAAGCGGGTCTTAGCACGTAGCTTTTGAAACTTAATGACAGTTTCAACAGTTGGGTAATGGCGCACAATTGTCCATGCATGAGTTTTGCCACTTACGAGCTAGGTCTACACTCCTCATTTCACCAAGGCTCTGGTTTTGATGGTAAACGTCCTGACGTTTTTGGAATTGAGCGCTGTGCTGCTTGGACAATTACATTAGTCAGGACTTCACAGGCTTCATCAACATGCTAAGCTAGCTAGTGTATCTGAGTGAACTCTGACTCCTTTTTAAAAGTGGTCCAGTCAGCCTTTTCCAACTTCCAACGCGGAGTTCGAGTTGTAATGACTTAAAGGAGACCGTGCTTTTTAAAAGCAATGGGAAAGTGATCGCTACCATAAGGATTCTGATCTACGCGCATGAAAAGTCGAGCGGTAACGAAGCACTAGCAATGGAGAGGTCGATGGAAGTCGATGATAGGGATGGAGGCGCTAAAATAAGTTGAGCACCAGCAATAAAAAGACAAAGGCTTCGATAAGTTAAAACTGATTCGATGATTTTTCCACGAACATTAGTTCGATTCCCACCCCAAAGGGTAACGTGAGAGTTAAAATCCCCCATCAAAAAAAGGGCTTTGGAAGTTGATCTAACGAGAGTGAACTTCTGCACTTGTTATATCTTGTTGTGGGTGATAAATATAGTGAACAAACAGAAATGGCCTTGTGTACTAGAACACGCACTGCCACTGCTTCTAAAGGAGCGTGTAAGGGTATGGCCGTACAAGCAGTCAGCCTTGGAACTACTATCGCTACTCCTCCAGATGAAATGGAAGCATTCAGGCGGTCCTCCCGGAAGACAATAAAATTTCGAAAGAAGTTTGTGTGTGTGGCATTATATGTGTTTCTTGTAAACACAGGGCTGCAGGTTTGTGTTCCTGCAGAAGATACTCAACGTCGTCAAGGTTAGAAAGTAATCCCCTTCAATTCCATTGAAAAAATGTTGCAGCCATGTGTTGGAGATCCTTACTTCGGGGTGTTATTTGTTTTTTACTTTTATGGTGGGCCTTGGGAGTCTGCCACTCCATGTCGTCTCTGTCAGACGCATGAGAGGAGGCCTGGGTACTCTCATCCATGAGTTTCGACTCCTGTGGCGAGACCTTTCCAGAAGGTATGGAAAGACTCTGAGCCACAAGGCGGCAGGCCTCGGCCACACGACCTGCAGCCAAAGAGGCGGCGGAGGTGCCTAGGCGGGGAGGCGCCAGAGACTTCCTGTTCCTGCCCTTTGGGTGTTGGAGTGGCACAGGAACCATGCCGCTCCTTGGATGAGGATGTCCTCTCCTGAGAGCGTGGGCCCTCTCCCTTGAAGGGGATCGCGGGCTACGGACAGGCTTGGCCGTTGCCGACCCATCCTGTGAAGGGGATGCCGTCTGTGCTCCCTCGCCACTAACTTGGACAGACTGCTACCCCGTGAGAGCGGGAGGGGTGGTCGTCTGGCTGGAGGAGCAGTAGACTCCCCAGCCCGAAACTGCACCATCGCGCAGCTGGATTTTCAGTTTGGCGTGGGGGACTGCTGTGGCTTCCGATAGTCCAGAAAGGACGTCTGGGTATGCCACTGCAACCTTCAGTGGTGCATGTCCCGCTGCACCACCTGCGCGTAGCCGCCCTTTCGCATGAAAGCAAAACGACGGCGCGCCTCTAGGTATGACATAGATTTTCTTTTACTTTTAGAGTCAGTACTTCTTTCTCATCTTTCCATATTCTGACATGATCTGGAGTATGCCGGGTGGGCCTCATTGCAGTTTGCGCACTGTGCGCTGTTTGTGCAGGAATCGGTCTTGTGGTCGGTTTTACTGCATTTCGTGCATGTGGCTTTTCCGCGGCAGTTCTGGGAGCCATGTCCGTACTTCTGACACTGGAAACATCCCCGGAGGTTAGGGATATACGGTCAAACCCTGCAGTGGAGGTATCCGGCCTTGACAGCTTCAGGAAGTGTGGTGGCCTAAAATGTTAGAACGATGTGCTTCGTTCTTATTTCCTGCCACGTCACGTCGCATGCAGATACGCCTTGCGGCCACCACTCCTTGGTCAGAAAGACCTTCAGCAATTTCATTGTCTGTTGTCTCTAGAAGGTACTCCTCAGAGATAACTCCCTGGATCGTATTCATGTGCGCTGCGGCGTCACTGACACCTTATGGTCGGACACTGAACGCAGTGCAAGGAGCGCCGTACTCTGCTTGCTGGTCTCAATTTCTACCAGAAGGTCGCCAGAAGACATTTTTTGGCTTTGAAGCTCTTTCCCACAACACTTTTGAGTACTTTCGCAACGAGGAGGGGCGATAATTTTGACAGCTGTTTGTCACTTTCGGAATGAATGACCAAAAACTTTGGGTACTAGGAATCGTTACATGGAGTCATGTCGTGATATTAAACTTCGTGCGGACTCTTTTGGGAGGCCGATCAGCTTAGTTTTGCTTGGAACCCATAAACATGGGGAGGTTTTCAGAAACCGTGGCGCACCGCCTACCACCGAGCCCAACAAGGGGGTAGGTAGCACCCCATAACAAGTATGGCTTGGCTGGGTATGGAACAGTACCAGTGCTACCCAGTAACTATAACCAAGTGTGGTATCAGAAAGGTATCTGCCGCCACCCAAGGTTAGCCTTTGCCACCCAAGAAGGTGAAAAATGAAGAGAGTGTAGAGGAAAAGAAAGAAAAAGGAAGGGGAAGGAAAAGTCAAAAAAGGAAGAACAGGGTAGAAGAGGCGACTGACTGAATCATCCTGGTCTGGGCCAAGCCAGGACACGTGTCTGCGAGAAGCAGGGGCCGAAGCGGATGTATTGCCTCGTCCGGGGGCCCTGAAGGGTCCAAACGTACCCCGGGCTCCAGCTCAACCACCAGGGTCCCCTTTTCCCCGGACACGGGTTAAGCCACGCACAGCCAGACGTGGGTGGGCGAACCGACATGGCTCGGGGTTCGTAGTGACGCCACTCACCAAGCACCTACTAAAGTAGGTGCCTCCTGCGTGCGAGTGTGGTGGCCCACGTGGCTGGGGTGCCGTGGTGACGCTACTCACCAAGCAGCCTAGCACCTAAGGTGCAGGCGCAACCTGCGGGGCTCGGGGTTCCGTGGAGACGCCACTCTCCAAACACCCACTTTCCACAGGTGCCCCCTGCGGGGACAGAGCCTTGAGAGAGTCGTGAAGGAACCGAACTTGCCTCCAGCAGTTGGACCTCGAAATCCTGCAGATGCGCTTGGTATGTCCGCTTGATGGTTGTAGGCAGCCCAGGACGCTTGTTACTTCTGCTGCTGCTTGGGTGTTCTTGATGCAGGTTTAAAGATACCGAGCGCGGCATGTTGACACATTAGAAAGGTATGCACTTGGGCTAGTTGGTGATCCATATTTCCGAGGGTAAAAGCGCTAAAAACAACGAACAAGTAAAAAAAACGAACAACACAAAGCGCTGTGTGTTGTTCGTTTCTTTTACTTGTCTGTTGTTTTTAGCGCTTTTACCCTCTGAAATATGTTAACACAGCTATGAGGTTGACGAAATGTTCAGATTGGCTTGGAAGGGAAACAAGTGTGTAAGGCTGTCCGGTATGTCGACGACTATCTGGTGCTATGGCAACGTTCTGAGAATCTTTTGAGGCGCCAGGTTGTTGAAAGTGTGTTAAAAGTGTTTCATGACAACTCAAATGGCTTAAAGTTCACTCACGAACTCCCGGACGGCCAGTTTCTTTAGTTTCTAGACTTGAGACTGCAGTTCACGGGAAACCATGTGTAAGAGAGTGATTTTATCGACGCGTGGTGATGAGTGACGTTACTGAGTGATTCAGTGTATTTTTTTTCGGAGGCTGTTTGCTTTAGCTGTTTTTAAATAAGTGTTCCGTTGACAGTTAGTGCTCGTCCTGTTTGCCTTCCTTTTTGGTCCTTGTCTTTGCTAGCGGTTTTAATTTTATAAATTCACTACGGCTTCTATTGAACCTTAATTTCCGGCTTCGAGTGAACATCTATACAATATACTCTGATTCTGCCGTGCATGGTATAAAAGTATAGCTCTAATTTCTTTCGTAGAGTCTGACCCAAACTGCGTGAGCTTGTTGATAAGAGTACAAATATTTTTTTATATTTTCTGTTTTCAATAAAATATCTTGATTTTACGAAACATTCTTCCTCAGCAAAAAAACGTCGATACGTTCTCTGGGGATATCATTAGCAACAAAGATGTTCCTTCTTTTTGGTCCCGTAGAGATGCCTCAATAAGGAAGACCAGAGACTATAAAAAAAAATGTCGTGGTCGAGAGCTCCAGCACTAACATCAATAGCGGCGTTCTCGAGAACGCAGAAACGTAAACACTACCTGCCTGAAAGGAACTCCGTGCGCCGACATCATCAAGGCACACAATACACAGTCACTGAATGCAGGTCACCGGAACGTCCGATACTCTGGACCTGGTGGCACCACTTTTGACATACAAACATTGGAAAAAACGGAAATGTACGACAAAAAAAAAAAAAAGAAAACACCGGTGTGGAAGAAAACAAAAATTTCGTACTTCTGTGAAGAACAGCCAAGAAAGAAAAATGAACACCAACCTGCGCTTTCTTCGAGCCGTTTTTGTCCGCTTTGACCGAAACAAACTTCGAGCGTTGGCATGGAGACCAGCGATGCTTGTATGAGAAAAAGTGTAATAAAAGTTTCCTTAAAATTAAAATAAGAAAAGCGGGCGGAATCACGACAATTCATAAAGACACTCCAAAAGCGCGGTTTCTAACTCAGTCGAAAAGAAAAAAAAAGTATAATAACTTTTGTGGTTAGTACTGACCAGTAAGTGGCTCGTGGAGTTTCCTCGCGTGCCTTTTTTTGTGTGCAGCTCCAAAAGTTCAAAATGTCACCCTGCGGGTAAATTCTTAAATACCTGGTTTCGCTGAACGCTTCAGGTGTGGTAGGAATGTAGTAGAGCGCACTTCAACCGTTATTACATTTTTTAGAACCACTGCCGCCTTAAAACCTAATGAGCTCTAAATTACAAGTACACCACTTCTTCAAACAAAAAAAATCACCTAAGGGAGAGGCATTTTACCCTGTAAAAAAGATTGTGTCTGCCTACTTGGGTCCTCAAAATATAAATACGCGGTGTCATTATTTTTTTTTGCTTTAGATGATTGGTATTTTGTTAAGGCGCGTTGAGGGAGATTTTATGTTAAAGCAAATAGAAGGTTCGTTACCCGTATAACATCTAAATGATTCAACCTTACACGTAAAGAAAGGTACGTCGCTTGTCTGCCTTATTTTAAGGAGCGATCGAAAACGTTCACCCCGTCGCTCGTTTTAATTCTCGCTATGAAAGTCGAAGAAAACAAAATGATATGTTGTATAGCGCCCAGGATTCATAACATATGAAACATACAAAGAAAAATAGAAATATATATTTTCGATTTTTCCACTTTCATCCCTCTAAAAACAAGATAACGAGCAAATAGAAAACGATCATCAAAAAAAAAAAAGAACAAACGACGTCTATAATTATTAAGCCGTGATAGAAAATATTTCAGCATTCAACATATGTGTGTACTGAACCAGCCAAACGCTGCGCCTTTAAAAAAGAGCACCAAATTGATAAGGATGCAGGCAAGTCACATTGGAGGTAGCACGCTTCTTGCAAGTAGAAACAGATAAAAATTAAAATATAAATAAAAAGACGTTGCTTTTCTTAACATTCAATATGCCTTTCCTTTAAAGAATTGATGTGGTAAACATTTTGAAAATAGAAACGCGTTGTCCAGTCATACTGTTGCTTTGCGCACGATGTATAACTCATAATTTTCCTGTAGCATCGTATCGAACACAAGGTCTGAATCCCAAATGTCCGTGCTTGCCGACGCATTGAGAATCCCGTCCAGCTGACAACTGATCTAGAAATAAAACGCCACCTCTCTCGTCGGTAGTCGTGCTCAGAAATGCAAACGAAGCCTTCGCAATAATGCCAGACCCCATCAAAGTTACATCAAGAGATAATTAAGTCGGATTGCGCCATACGCTCTTCCCAGGAAAGAAATTGAGTTCAAGAAAAGGTCAATTCAAGGTCACTGCGAGGTCTATTTGAGGTTAACGCCAAGGTTGAATTGCAACAAGTTACTTTATATAACAGCCTGATCACAACTTCTTCATTTTCAACCTCCACAGTCTATTTGCAACAGAGCTCTGCCTATAAGATGGCTGTTCCACGAGAGAGTAAGGAATGAACCATTCGCGACCAGTGTCATTATTGTATTAAAGGTGATTATTATTATCTTATCTTGATAATATAATCCATATTGCCCTTTTTAGCAATGTCCTATTTATCATTCCCCTTCGGTTATTCTTGTTAGGACGAACGCGAATATTGTTAGCATTTGGAGCTTTCGGGTTATCATTTTGTTGAAATTTATTTTGCAACAATGAGCGGGGCTTAAAAATAAAATATGAGACACAGCTGCAGCAGTCATTATCATCGATTGTCATCGCTATTGCATTTACCAGAAATGTCAATAGTGTAGTTAACAATATTCGATACTAGGCTAAATTTGGTTGTTTATGCGCGAGAGCGACGAATGAAATATGACATAGCAAAGAACTCACGCATAATTTCGACAATTTTATAATCTTTCGACATGCAACCTTCATCAAATTTTGCACACCTCGGCCGGGATTAGAACTTGAAAAGCTGAAACGTTGGTCGGAGATCACCGTCTAGTACGATCAAAATTAATTAATGTCCTTAGGTGCAACCTAGGTTCGGCACGCATTGTCAGCAAGTTTTAATACGATGTAATAAAATAATCTCTAGTTTTTCTTTAAACAATGAAAGGCAACGAGAGCTTTATATGCGTACTAAAGCAGTAGAAAATGAGTCGTAGAATCGCCACACGCACGAAATAAAAAAAAAAAGACGGGCAGTCAGTCGGACCAGCTGTAAAAATAAAAATAGTCCCTAATAAGAAGACTCGCTTGATTTTTCACTTTCCGTACGTAGTGACTTGAGTTCTTTTAAGTTGTAATTTCGCGACGCTTACTGCGAGGCTGCCCCTAGATAGCCTAAATCTGAACGAGGGAGCAGGTCAAACCACATAGAGCGTTTTATAACGTATTGGCGGAGGTGCCTACCTCCTAGGCAGATTGGTCTTGGTGCGGGTCAAGATGCCGAGACGCTTTCAGGCGATAAGCGCCTTATCTTTATCACCGATTTAGGTTGTGTTTTGTGAAATAAGCCTCAGCTGTGTTTGGAGATTAGTGTTCTCCTGTCGTTCTATTTCCCAAATCTCCAGGGTTAAGAAATGTCCACCCTCACTATTCGTATTGCAAAAGTTGCCCACAGACCACGTGAGGCCAAGGGAGCAGTTGGGAATACATTAAAATCGAGGTACTCTAAACTCGTCTTCACCTCAGAAACCGCACTAAAGAAAAATGTCCGTCTTCTAGCGGAGCATTACTGATGTACTCTTCTCTCTTGTGAATTAAGGTATATGTGGATGAATTTTAAATTAGCTCAGCGTTGTTTTATCAATGCGTACATGATTGAAACGCCAAAAGCATTGTTTTTATTTTGACATCCAAACCTTGTAAGAACTACTTCGTGCTACACATGAATGAAGCGCAAAGATTTCTTTCTTTTATGTGACAGCGAGTATCGATGCCCCCGCTGAAGCGAGATACATCTTGTGGAGCCTTCGAGAGCGACTGAAACGAGGAATGACGCAGAAGGGAAAAATCCGGGAAGCTGAAGGCGACCGAAAAGTGAACTATGAGAAAAATATATAGAAGCGAAGTCATAAAAAAAAAATGCCGGAACGAAATATATATATATACAGGACACTTTCCTTTTGCGTTTGTTTTATACTTGGTTTAATGAAGCAATGGTGATGGTGCAGGCTAGCTGGTGTAAATTGAGCATAGTTGTAAAATCCGAGACAGGAGATACGGAGAAGGGACAAAACACAAAACTACACGCACGAAGATTTCATCCGTGTCGTTCTGTGTCTTCTCCCTTAAACGTTGTTAAAAATGCGCACAAATGAAAGGAACAGGGAAAAGAGAAGAGAGAAGATACAAAGACTTGTCTCTTCTCTCTTCTTTCTCCCCTCTTCCTTTCTATTTGTGCCGCATTTTCTAACCATGTTTAATTATTACCAACTTGCCAAACTAACATCCTTATTACAGTTTTGTCTCTTGTCGGTATCCCCAGTCTCGGGCTTACAACTATGCTTGGTTTGATATGGTTGCCCAAGCATCATGCGCGCGAAAGGTTTAATTTTTCCTGATTATTCTAACTGATATCGTCCTAGTTCCGGCATCAGATAATTGCTTTGAGTCAACATGTTGTCTAAAAAAAGAAGATAGATTGAGAGATAAAGAGTAAGAAAAGAAACTAATGTCAGTTTGGCTCCCGCCTGACTGGCCATGCCTATCTCCTTATCTTTTTTAATCAATATTAATAACGGGGCTATCCCGAAAACGATTTTAAAATTTGTTTCTATTCTTGGTTTATTATTTCGCGACCGCTCCGCTTTGACCTTTTTTCATTCATCCGCGGTTTCCAATAATTGCTTTCTTTTTGATTCTAAACCGGCACTCACATTTGCATAAAATATATTGATGTCTGATATTGACGTCTAAACTTTCGGGGTTTGTTGAGGCTTGAGCGGCGCAGCAAAAGGAAAAAAAGTTGTCAGATATCTATTGAGGACACGCCTTATTCGGAACCATATTTATTTTGCCTCTCAGCCAAAACAAAAACGAGACTACGGATCGATATTAACTTTACAGAATTACTATTGTCGATATCACCCCCCCCCCTCGAAACCAAATCCGACTCTCTAATATCTGTGCTCCTTGCGCCCCATAGCATGTGTTAGAATATTCCTAGAACGCGCAAGGGTTCGAATATATATATATATATATATATATATATACATATATATATACGCATATACATACATATATATATATATGCATACATCTATAGACGTATGCTCTCAAATACATCCCATGTGTTCAAGTTTTTTTTTCAGGAATTTATATATATATGTATATATATATATATATACACATGTATATATATACGTTTCATTGCTTTGTAGTGAATGATAGCGCTCACTACAAAGTGAACGCTTAAGGTGTTTCTGACCAAAACTTCAGCTCAGTCAAAACGAGCATGAGACTCGTGTGATCCGCGGGTCGCGACACTTGCAACATGTTCTCCAGACCTTGGTGGTCGCATTTTTCGATACTTCACTATGCTTTTCAAGCTAAAAAAACGAGAAAAAAAAACGCGGCTTGCAGGTGTGATTTCAGCAAACGTGATGTGCTCTGACAACTCTTTAAAAACTACGGAATACCGGCCAAGCGTATCATTAGAGTGGAAAATGCAGCGATCCTCGGAGACGAAAAAACGTGCGAAGCCAAACAGTGCCCTCCGTCTCGAAATGACGGCAGCTGGAAAGCGCGTCCGACTGGTGTGTTTACCGCGTTCAATAATAAGCTGCTCCGCCGATTTCCACCCGATGAAGTAATAAACGTGCCAGCCCTCTCGCCGGTCGCGATCCTGGCGGTGGGTGTGGCAGATGCCAGTTCCGCTGCGGGTCGCTCTACACAACTTGACAGTCCACGGAAACTTAGGCTACTATTAGTCGAGACGCCACGACGACGGCGACACCCGCGTTCCCTCGTGATTTTTTTTTTCTAGACCCCTTTCACCCAGCCACCAGGTTCGCGATATCCGACGGCACGACGCTCAGGATTCTGTGACGTCATTTGTCTACATTTTATACGACCGCTTTCGATGCATGGGCGGAGTGGGACGCTAAATATACACCGTTCGGAGGCGCATTGCGTGCGCCGCATCTGAAAACGCACCCGATGCTCCAATACAGTAAAAGCGCAACACTTTTGATATAGACAAAAAAAATCGCACAAATGAAAAAAAAAGAAATATACTCCGCGGTTTTAAAAATTACAGCCTAGAGCCTAAGAATGGCAAGTTTTTCGTTTATGTTTTAGAGGGTACAACATATAACGGTTTCCGAAGCATTCATTTGGAACATTTCTAAGTCACTCATCTTGCAGATCAACAATTTTGCTTCTTTCAACATTCTCAATATATTATATATATATATATATATATATATATATATATATATATATATATATATATATATATATATATATATATATATATATATATATATCGTTTTTTTTTAACTTAGCAGATTTGTTTTAAAAAAAGCCGTGAAAGCTAAACTTATGCGGTTTGTGCAGGTGAGTTATACCGCCAAAGGGACATAGTATAGTTGTCTAATCGTAACGATCGGTCGGCTAATTAATTGAAATTCGTTAAATAACTTTTTAAATAATAAAAATAGACATGTGGTTCCAAATAGAAACGTGCTGAGCATCATCGGAAACCCCTGAAGTAGTAATTATCAGAAAGACTTTGAGCGCGTGAGAAGCGCAGTAGTATACTAAAGTTACCACTCGTGGAGCAGGCACAGGACTGGGGCTAGATTAGAGTTGAAAAAATCGCGCGGGCGCCTTACCGCAACCTCTAGCCTTGTACCTGCTCCACGAGTGGTAACTTTAGTGCACTACTACGCTTCTTACGCGCTCAAAGTCTTTCTCAAAAATT
Source organism: Ixodes ricinus (assembly GCA_037355805.1). Lineage (NCBI taxonomy): Eukaryota > Metazoa > Arthropoda > Arachnida > Ixodida > Ixodidae > Ixodes > Ixodes ricinus. The sequence goes on along the minus strand of JAZHYW010045456.1, from coordinate 10,241 downwards.
ACTGATTTAGGTGTTTTCTATGACGCTGAGCAAGTTTCTAATTGAAACCATATGTCTATTTTCATTATATAAAAAATAATTAAAAATTGTCATGAATTAGCCGACTGATCGGTACAATTAGTCCCGTATACTATGTCCCCCTGGCCGTACAACTCACCTGCACAAACCACATAACTTAAATTTTACGGCTTTTTTTAAACAATTTTTTAATTAAAAAAACGGTATATTAGTGTTCAGCTTTATATTGAAAACTGGGCAATAGTATTTTTTCCTCTTTATATTAATTTATTTATACTATTTCACTATTGACCGGAAAGTATAGGTTCAATAAATTTGCAATTTTTTTCCGAACAATTATACAATCGTTTTTCTATCATCGTGGGAAAGGAACAAATTTAAAATCAGTTGATCAATTGACTCAAGAGTTGTACTTTTATCCAAGTATAAATAATAAAAAAACTGGTCGTCTACTAATCTCATTGCGACCAACATTGGAAACATGACGACGCTATTTCAGAATGTAATTCAGTTCCAGCTAAATTGAACCTTTTAAAAGTTTACTGAGCTGGAATGCGGAAACGAGCTCCCCAATTAATGGTGGAGCAGCGCGCACTTGACAGCCAGTTCATCACAAAGCCCAACAAAAAATGTCCGCTTCCGAGAAGCTCCGCGAAGGCGGTGCGAGAGAGCGTTACCATTCATTAGAAGCAGGACTCTCATTAGGCCCGGACCACGAGCCCGGAAGCCGAGGCGTGCCGGACCCATTCCAACGTCCTCGGACCCTTTTTAATTAAATCTTCAATGCTGCGTGTGCGAGCAGCACCGTTCCATTGCCGACAACCGACTTCACGGAATGATTTAACATTTCTGGAGGACGGAATAGCCTTTCCTGAGATTTCAAAGGATGCTTCAATTCTTAAACTAACTGGCAGCAATTATATGAGGTAACAAGATGCCTGAAGTGTGATTCATCTGAAGCACGGCTTATTCGGCGGATTTAAAATGAACCCAAACCTCCACATGCCGAAATATTGTGGAAGGCACGCAACAAAGGCGACAACACCTTAGAGACCGACGTTTGAAACCCTGGGGATACTTTCATCCGAGAGACGGAATCATAATTTTGTTTGTGTGTTTTGTATAGACTAGGTGGCGCAAGCTACCACCCGTTAAAGAGGGTACAGCCGTTAGCATCTGTCCATTCATCCGTGCGAGATCGACGTCCCGTCCGTGGTGCCCGTAAGCAAATGTGAAGGAGAACATTAAAACTTGGGTTTTGGTCTAGCTGGTCCATACTAATTAAAAAGGTTTAAAAACCGCAAACAGAACAAGGACAAGGAAAACACCACGACAATAGGACAGGTACTAACTATCAACTGATTTTTTTTCAAAGTCTAGTAAGTGTGTGTTTATATGTGATTAGTATGTGCATACAGGGTGTTTCACGAAAGGTGCACAAATTCGATATTGCGAAAACTACGCGTCGCAACAAAATAAAAAGGCTTGTGTCGTTTATGTTTAGGGCCAGGGGCCTATTTACGAAAATTATTACAGTCCGGGATAATTATGTTGTTAACTATTTTTGCGTAATTAACATTTTTATTATTGTGTTTAAGGGCATGGTTTCAATTAGAAAATTGCTCAGCATCATCGAAAACCACTAAATTAACAAATCGCTGAACGATAGAAGGCACGCGAAGCATTTTACAGCTTTCTGATAAACCGCACAAATTTGACGAGTTTTTAAGTTTCGGTTTGCTATCGGAGCGCATCTCGGCCCCGGCGGCACCGCGCCCCGTGGAGAAATAGTGCAACCAACCTCTGCTGCGCTGTCATCGCGCGACGCAGCAGAGGCTGGTTGCACTATTTCTCCACGGGGCGCATGTGCCGCCGCGGGCTGAAATGCGCTCCGATAGCAAACCAAACTTAAAAACCCGTCGAATTTGTGCGGTTTTTCAGAAAGCCGAAAAATGCTTCGCAGACCTTTTATCGTTCTGCGATTTGTAGATTTAGTGGTCTTCGATGATGCTGAGCAATTCTCTAATTGAAACCATGCTCTTAAACACAATAATAAAAATGTTAATTACGCAAATAATCAACCTATTTATCCCGGACTGTAATAATTTTCGCTAAGTAAGCCCCTGGCCCAGACATAACCGACACAAGTCTTTCTTTTTGTTGCGACGCGTAAATTTCGCAATATCGAATTTGTCCACTTTTCGTGAAACACCTGTATATGGGATGTTTACTACGAATAAACTCAGTTGGTGATAGCGCCTATCCTATTGTCTACGTGTCATAGTTGTCCTCCTTTTGTTCGCGCTTTTTAAACCTTTAAATTTAGAAGGATAGTTGCGGAAAATGCTTTGTGTGACTAAGGTTTAGGCAGCGCGTCAAGAAATTACCAGGTGGTCGAAAATAACCATCACTTCTTCGCGGCGGCGTTTTAAATTTTCTTCTTTCATTTGGCTTTTTAAATCTAAAATGTGCCTTCGCCTTTTACGGATCGAGTTCACAGCGAGCGCTTTAGCAAACTGGCGCTTGCAAAAATAGTTATCCACTTTCTACGGAATTTATATAAAAAATAGGGTATCGATCGAGGCTATATATCTCCAAAGAAAATGTATTCACTCTTTTATCTACTCTCTATAGCTTTTTGGCAACTTTTGTGTAGACGTTCTATTGCCATTAGTGTATAAATATCGTATAGATAATGTAAAGAGATGGCATAAAAACAACAAATAGGGATTTTAACTCCACTTTTATCACTTTTCTAACAACAATAAATCAGTTTTTCGTGGGGGAAAAATTAAATTTTTAAAATTGATTTCCTGTTTGTCCTGATACATTCATGAAAACATGCGTTCGCCACTTTCCGTCAGCGCAAACGCAAACATCAGAAATGAACACTCCACGGAGCTCTCATAACACTAGTGGTTCAGTAGTGTTGACTGCCACCGCTATACTAAATACCCGACGCTTGAAATGCAATCACTTGAAGAGGACCATCCCCGAAGATAAAAATATTACAAGTATATTGCTTTTTTTCGCACATAGATTTATACGAAATGTGATTTCTAAGGTTTGGTGAACTGCAGCTCTAACTCTAAAGCATTGCCAGAGGCGATAATTATTTGACACAGTCGAAAAAAAAAAAAAGAAGGCTCAAATTGGGTGCGATGACGCTTCTCCGCACTGCATCTTATTATTCTATCAATTATAGTTCATGAACATTCTATAAAAACATGATGACAGAAAGTCCATTTTTGCGTGGCGATAGATATTCCATAGCATTTATATCGTCTGTACAATATTAATTTCAATCGAAAGAAAGTCTATAGAAAGTAAATTAATAATTGTCGATACGACTTGACTGGAGAGGAACTTGAGAGTGTCGTTAAAATGTTAACAGAATTTCTATCAACTGCCTGGAGTTTTTTTTTTTTGTAACAAGGCGGCGTTTGTAGTCTGATACACTCTCCCTTCCCCTATCCCGAGCCGCGACGCTTAGCGGCAGCGACCCGCCGAAGCGTTCAGGTGCGACGGATTATTACGTCCTCGAAATCCTGTTCTCGTTTAAAAATGGTAAAGACCCCAGAAGACTAATCAACATCATTTACAGGAACGCATATGTCGTCCGCAACCCGTCGCCACCACGTTCCAAGAGGAAGCATTGTCACATTTTTGTTGCGTCTGTCCTCCCTTTTACATTCTATGCCAACGCAAACGGAGCTCATCAGAAGCGTGATAAGGCGAACAGATTAAATACCCCAATAATAGGAACAAAAACAGGGCGCAGCCGACTCAGCTTCTCGGCAACGATTTTGTTTCTCCTTTGCCCCGTGGCATATCCGTCTATTTTATTTTCTTGCGCTCACCCTCTATCTTTCCGCTGAACCAGCGAAGCGCTGCACCCTTCAACACAGTAGCGGCAAAAAACGACGGCATCTGGTGATAGAAACACCCGACGCCGAAGCGTCGGCGTTCAAAAGCGCGACGCGCTCTTGTGAAATCCGCGAACAGAGCCGCGGCGTACGGCGCGAGCGACACCGAAATCAAGGGGTCCACTCAGTTCATTCCGAGATACATCATCCCAGTACAGCTCATCCTAGACACTTTATACCAAAGATGTTTCATCCCAAGACGTTCCATCCCAAGATGTTTCATCCTATGTACATTACATGCCAGGATATTTCATACTTTGGAGTGGCTCTGCGTCACTTCATCCCCGGATACTACATCCCAGGAATTTCATGCCGGTAACTTCATATAAATATCATTTTATCCCAAGATGTTTCATTCCATGACGTTCAAAGCTAGTGGCATGAAATACTCAGTCATTTTATACCAGGATCATTTTGGGTACCCGCAAGTTGCTGAGCTTGAGCAAGAAGAAATCTTAGAGGCTATTTATTGCGAACCATCAAAGTCGTTGTGCTCATTTAAAATAGGTCGCATTTCACCGGCTGCAGCACTTAAATGAACGTCATTTTGGGATTTACATAATAGTGCCCACAGACGGCTCGGTACTGCACTTCAACGAAAGACGACCCATTCCACTTCGAGCCTTTCTTCTCGTTTTGTATTCTCCTCTTTTATTAATTCTCTTACTTCGATCCCTGTTTACAGCGCTGCTGTAATCATTACATTTACTTCTTATTGAACTTGTATACCGCAACAAACCGCAATACTGGGGATTGATGTCACTGGAAAACCGGCCTAAAGGTATCGTGCCAAGACAACATTTACCAGAAATATAAAAATTTAAAACGTTTATTTCACAATAACACAATAACCCACTCATAAAGGCAAAGTCGTAACACACCTTCAGAAACCAAAATTCGGGCTAAAACGTTCTTCAGAGCACACAATTCGGAATAATACAGACTTCAGAGCACATAATTCTGGCTAATACACTCAAGAATCGCTAAGTACATAGCACGAACACGCATTGAGAAGCTGTCTGCGTGTCTGTTTTTATAGTCATCCAGGATCCGTCATAGATGCTTGTTGGATTGCTCCTACTCCTTTGTCGTGTATAGCGGTGGCTCATAACCCACATCGAGCTGGAGGGCCATCGCGTTCACACGAACTTGTTCGGAAAGAAGCGCATCCCACAACTTGAATACTGCAGGATAAGATGCACCGATAGAAGTTTGAAATACCAGGTGCTAGCTTTCAACACTGTTGTTGTTTCTGGAAAGGCTGACCTCTGTCACGCGCTTGCAATTCCACAGGATATTGGGAACCGTGGGTACTTGTTGGGGTCAACCGACCTAGGTATTCTCAAAGTGGTCAAGAAAGTCTTGGTACTGTTCTGTGCGTCTAAACAAGTCCAGCAGCTGTCTTGCGAGCGTACGATATCTGTCGCAGACATCGAAAACTTTGAAGGAGCACAGTGCGATGCATTTCTTCATGATGAAGTGGTAGCTGGAGTCATCAATGAATCGCGCGTACATGCCGTGCTCTTAAATTCGGTGCCAGATGCTTTGCGCGAAGTTGAATAAGCATCCATGCACCTCGACGTCAGGAATACATTCCTGAAAAGCATTCTCTTCAGCATTTTCGAAGTCCATCACTACTGTGTCGTGGGCTTGAAGTGGCATCGTCAATAGCCTCAAGTAGCATGGGCATTGCTCTTTTATAGGTCGCTTCGCGCTTGTTTGCAAACAAATAGTAAACAAGAGAAAGCACCCTGTCTTTGTTGAGTCCATGATAGACCTGATGCTTGTAGAACATCTCTGAGGCCACTTTACATGTGCCGTCACAAAACCAGGTCTCGCAGGTGTTTAAGAGGCACAGGTCGGTGTTACAGGCAATCATTATTATTCTTTCCGAGTCAGTTCAGCTAGTGTCCTCTACGACAAATACTTCAAGTGACGTTGTTCTTGTCACACGCAGATGTTCTGGTACAATTATGTCTTCGATTCGGTGGGAAACTTGAACTGCCCTTTGGGTTTCGCGTCGAACTTTTTCACTTTCTTTTTAGTGATGACAGATTGGGGAGTTTCGCGATAGTCGCCGGTCTCGCCCTTTGTAGGCAGACGGCCACGACGTTCCGAAGGGTGTCGTGGGGAACGCTGCCGCAGTTTTCATCTCATCTTGCCCCGAAATGCCGCGCCGCAGTAACAGCTCCTCCCCGGCAACCTTCCTGGAATTTCTCGCATCTCCATGCCGTCATGTCGTTGTCGGTCCTATGCTTGGTGTTCGTGTAACCTTCGAAGCAGAGCTTCGGCAAGCATTGACGAGAAGCCACAGAGGTAGCCATTTTCCATAAACAAAATTGACGACAATCAATGAGTCGGGCCGGCTGGACTGCTCGACTGTTGGATTCTCAATGCCAAGTGCAGGACGGCCTTACGTGGCACGGGTGACAATATAAGAAAGACGAAGTGCATATGTCGGCTCCGCGCGTGAAAAACCGATTTTATAACTTCTAGGCAGAAGACTCTGTATATAAAATATTTAGGTATGAAATGTTCTTGGTATGAAGCTTCTTGGGATGAGACGTCTCGGGATAGATCGTTTCTGTGATAAAGTGTCCGGGATGAACAGTCCTTGGATGAAATGAATTAAGATGAAGTGAGCGGCCCTTGAATCGGCTAAACCGTATGGACTATTCTGACATGAAATGTCGCGGTACGGATTGTCCATGGGATAAACTGTCTTGGTGTAAAACATCTTGGGATGAAAGGACTTTGGTATGATGTGTCTCGGATGAAGTGACTTGGGATGAAGTGTGGTAGAGCCGAAATAAAATCAAACAAAAGAAATCGTAAAGAAACAGAAGCAGGTAGGTGAGGGGAGCTGAGGATGAGTGGTCCTCGCGATAACGTAAGGTGGTTCTCGGCAGGGGTAAAAATGGCGTGCAAGTTCGATTGCTTCTTGCACACCTCGGGCGCTTGTTTATTCACAAACGCACCCAGGCGAAATTTTGGTTTGTTTTCTTTACCCCCATTTTTAACGAATGAGGGCGCACGCTTGGCTCTTTCATCATAGCACGTCTCCTACGCCTACCTTATATTTAATTTTGATTTGCATGCTTCTTGCGTTTCAATGCACCGAATACGCATTTTAGAACACGTGCTCGCCATAGAGACCTTTTCTACGCGGGCGCCGCTACCTTGATTCGCAGAACTTCTGGTATGGGAGAAAGCATCGTTTTCCTTTCGCCACACCACTGGGAGAAGCTCACGTTTTTTTCTTTGCGACTGTATATCATTCTTGTTTTGTATTTTCTATATTATTTACTTCTTCCAGGTCGTAATGTCTCGCTTTTTTTTTCTTATATTCTTTTCATCCGCATACGATGTTTGTCGATTACGTGGCTGGGGACGAGGCTAAGCTAAAAAAAGTCTATACCATTTCCGCAAGGGTGCCGCCATCTTGGATGTTGTCACTTCCAGTATGGGCGAAAGCATTCTTTTTGCTGTCGTCTCATTAATAGAATGAATTTAGGATATAAGCGCAACCATGTCACCTATTCTCGTTTTTTTCTCCTCTCTATTTTTTTATTATTTGCAGGTATAATTGTTTTATTAATTTTTCGCCACCCATACCTAATGCAATGCCTAATATGCCCACTAGGTGGCTGGGGACAAGGCTGAGCAAAAAAATCTCTATATTAAGCCCTTCCTCGTTTTCCTTTTTTGTACGTCCGCCACGTAGTCTTGGTGCGATGAAACGATTCTATATATGAGAAAAATATCAGAAAAGAAATGTTTTGGGAGCTTTGTAGTACGCTGCCTTTTCTCCTAAAGCTGCGAGGGACCCTGATTAAGATTCACGCGTCGCACGTACGACGTGCTGTGCAATGGCTGAGAGAAAGATGGCGAAAGCCTCATCAGTCTCATTATCATCACCGGACAAGGAAGGCGGACAGCGTTCCGGTGCATCAAGTCGGATTAAGTTCTAAATGTCTTTATCGCGTTTCACATGGCGTCGTTTTTACTGCATGTTGTTGTTGGTTTTTTCTGCGTGTTGCCTGCAGATTTTGTCCGAATCATGGAAAAAGTAAACGTTCCAAAAGAGAAGAAAAAACATTTTGCAACGAGTAACATAGGGTGGTGCCTCATTTGCGTAAGCCGTTAAGTAATTGCATCTCCTCAGATGCAGGCTCGAATGACTCCGCGCTGTCATAATAAACTGTTTGATGAACAGGGATGAGAAAAATGTTCTCTAGCGCTCTGCATTTGTAAGCACATTGCGTCTTACTCTTTATGGAGGCTATGTTCTTCCAAGTGTCCTTCGTGCCACTTCGTACAACGAACAAAAATTATCAGGAGCCAACAATGAAGACCAAAGCTTTTTTGTTTTATTATGCTTCATTTATGGCGCAATCTTCTATTATATAGAAGTTGATGAATGCGCACCAAACAAGAGAAGAAATTTGCCCGACGCCTCTAAGCAGCACTTGAGAGAAGACTCCTAAAGCCACAGCCGAGCAGTCGACAATTCGCACAAAATGCTTGCTTCTTCAGTGCCCTCAAGAAGCGATATTTTAATAAAATGTTGACTGCCATTGTGAGCATACAAACCCCTCGACAGGCTTGGATCACCTTAGAAATATGTTGAAGGTTTGCAGTACGAAAAGAAAGTTGGCGGCGAAGACTCGAAGTCATGAGGTTCATGGTTCAGTGTCGGTATCTGTATCTAAGGAAAGAAACACCACCCTAAGAAGAGATCTTAAGACGTCATAGTGGCGACTAAAATATAATAAACGGTAAAACTGAGCTGACGAAACTCCACTTGTAAATTAATAAAAGCATAATCACGTCGTGCTTTTAACGCCGATTGCGAATCATAGAGTCGTTTTCTATGCGAAAATTGTCAAAAGCGAGCGTCACGAGCGAGTGCCATGCCTGGAGAGTTACACAACGTTAAAACTTTATACAGTGTAAGCCAAAGGGATCAATGGCTCTTTGAAGACACCGCATAAATCGGTTTGTAAAAGTATGGAGCTATTTTTTAATAGATGTGACCGCCGAAGAACATGCCTTAAGGGTACAAAAAGTGCACTGAACAAACTTACCTTAGTAACATGTTACACACGAAAAACGGGAAATCCTTACCTATTGAAGCCATCTGTTAATAAAAGGCTTGAGATTTGCCGGAACAGCCGACAGATGGCTGCACGTAAGGTCGCAGGTAGCATGCTTCAGCCGTGCACCGGTGCAGACAATAGGAAGTTTTAGTAGAGCGTGTTTTCTCTCCGCTAAGCCCCCCGCTACCCGGAACTCTACAGCCCTAGGCCATCAGCACGCAGGCGCAGTGGCGGTTTCTTCGTAGCGGAGGGCTTCGCGGAGGGGAAACATGGTCTACTAAAACTCCCTAATAACTACGAAGAAAGGCCGTCCGAAGGTGGGTGCCGGGGGACGGGGGGGGGGGGGGGTGAAGTAATTTATTGGCTGTTTCGCCAATCAGAAGCCTTTTTTCGCGAACGGCCGCCCTAGGTAGGAATTTGACGTCTTCCGTGTCTAACTTTTTCCTCAGGTATGTCTGCTCAGTGAAATTTTATAACCTTAGTGCAGATTCTTCGGCCACCTCTAAAAACTCTTAGCTCTTTACATTCCCAAACCGATTCATGCGGTTCCTTCAAACAGCCATCCATCTCTTTGACTGACCCTGCACTTTAAAGGTATACAAGGTGTTTTTCGAAACGCGAGCAAAAGTCAATCTTGCAGAACAGTACCACATACCACTGAAGAACGTTTAATGTGGTATTGGTAGAGGTATAGGGCCTATTTGGAAAAATAAACAGCATCGGCTATAATTAGAATCATTAGGTAATTTTGGGTAATTAATTTTAATTAGGACATTTAGATATATACTTTCAATTCGAAACTTGTCGAGTATCGTCGATAACCGATAAATCAACACATTTTAGAAACATGGGAGGCACGTACAACATTTCCCGGCGTTTAGAAAAAAACAGATTAGTTGGGATGCGTTTCCCAGGCTTCGGTTTTCTATAGGAGCGCATCTTTGCGCCGGCGGTCCTGTCCTCCCGTGGCCGAGGCGCGCAACGCTTGTACGCCACACTTCCTTCCCTCGTACGAGAGAGGCAAAGCGGCAGTTGCGCGCACTGGCCACAGGAGGCAGGACTGCTAGCGCAAAGATACGTTCCCACGGAAACAGAAACCGATACTCCGTTTCGCAATAACTTAGCGAACCGTGGAGGCTACGACTCCCGCGACCCAATCAGAGCGTCGGAGCGAGGCACGTGGCCGCACGTCAAGGAG